>JASAND010013166.1:0-34360 GCA_030248195.1 Trissonchulus latispiculum
AGAAAGTTCTAAGTACGCCAAGTACGATGGTATATAAAGTTATCAGATAACCCTTATAATAAAAAAGTTCCAGCCAAAATCCGAAAATGTGGGTTTTTTCCCCCCATGGCTATAATTAACGGTTAATTAGCCGGGGTCAAAAAAACCATAGTTTCCTTGGGGGGGGGTTGGGGGGTATCGTATCCCCCAAAACTTTTCGACCAATTTTACACCCCCCCCCGATTTTGTGACTTACCCTCCCCCGAACCCCCCAACCATTTTTGTGACTTATGTAGATGGGAGGGGGAACAAAAATTTTGCCTTTCCCCCCTTAGGAATCGAAAAAATTTGTTGTCTCCGATTTGGCTGAGAACTTGGCCCTAGGGTAGATCGAGGGCGCTACGAGCTGCCAAAATCGAGTTATTGACAAATTTTTGAAAAATCGATAATAAATTTTTCAGATCGAATCGAACGATGGATTTTCACGAAATTTCGACTGCATATTCGGAATCAGCACCCCCGAATTACCCTATAGACAACTTTTACGAATTAGACGAATTCCCTACAGACAGCGAAAATCGGAGACGAAAATTTTTTGATCAATGTTGATCGATCGATTTTACTGATAGAACTATCCATCGGATCGATCTCTCGATTCGATTTCTGAAATCAGCGACCTCGATTTCTTCACTTAACTTCTCGACCAAGTTCTCGGCCAAATCGGAGACAAAAATTTTTTTCGATTCCTAATTTTTTCGATGATCCAAGGCAAAATTTTTGTTCCCCCCCATCTACATATATAAGTGCCCCATTTTAGGACCCAAAAAGTTAGCTAATTTGGCCGAAAAATGGTCATTTTTTGAAAAAATATTTCTAGAATTTTGACCTAAAATCGCTTTAAAACGGTGCAAAAACGCCAAAAACGTTAAAAAACAAGCCTTATTTTGATGGAAAAAGGGCTTACTTACAGACAATTTTGCATTTTTTGGCCATTTTTCGAAATTTTTGATTTCCAATTCCGAATTCTGGGTGGGGGGTATATACCCCCATCACATTTCGGACAAAAGACCCAAAGTTCCAGGGAAACTATGGAAAAAACTCATATTAGTGATTTTATGCATGCAACAGGTAAAATCAGCGCTGCTGGCTTCATATCTGCAGTTATTTTTGCGATTATTCCTTATAATAAGTGAGAAAGGCAAACATTAATATTTGCAGCATCAACTGGCTAGGTTTCATCAAATTTACCAGTTTCTATGTTTTAAAATGCAAAAATTATATAAATCTTAATAAATTCGGTGAAATAAAATAAATGTTGTTTCAGTGTTTTTTCGCGTATTTCTTTGTCCCAGAGTACTTTTTGACCACTTTCGATCCGCCGAAATGAAGTCTTTACCGGCTAGCACAAAATTGCCAAGTCCAGATGCAATTTTGAGCTGTTCGCGTGAAAGAACGCATTAAACTTGCTGTGTGAATGTCTTTGAGCAACTAATAATCATTTTTCGGAGTTTGGCAGCAAAAGCAAAAATTGGTTTTTCCCTACCCCTTGGTTTTATTTTCCCGTTGTTTTAAAATTCTGCTGGCAGCTTGCCAAGCGTCGCAGGAAGACGAGACCGACATTTTTGGAAAGAGCACATGTTCTCATAGAAACCATTAAAAGGTTTTATCTAACTATTATGGAAATTTTCTACAGGCCTTCAAAAATAGGCAAATTCTGAATTTTTGGGGAGTCGAAAATGCCAAAATTTTCAAAATGTCAAAAAAGTGGTCCGATTTAGCTCAACTTTCATGTCGTAGCTGGGATGGGCTCTGCCAATTTGCACGCCAAATTTGAGCTCGCTAGCTCATCCCCATCGCCATCGCCCAAACGGGGGGTTGGTTTTCCCCACCACTTGCGGGTTGGTTTTTTCTCCGACCTCTGTATATATATACCCTAAAAACTCTATTCTTTTGTTGACTTCTGAAGCCTGGGGGCCGGGCCGCTGAGTTTATTTTAGGCAAAATAAGTGGGGGGGACGCCCCCCCCACTAGTGGGGAGGGGGGAGGTCGAAAAGTGGGGGGGGGGGAAATAAAATGGGCCAAAAATGCTAAAAATGCAGTATAAACAGCCTGTTTTCCACATACACTGCTACAACTATGCTTAAAAGTGCTCAAAAATCAAGTTTTGGTACCAAAAAATGCGGAAAAATTTTGCAAATTTTGACCAAAACTCCTAAAAATTTGGTAATTTCTGGGCATCTTAGGGTGAGTGGGGGGGGGGAAGCCCAAAAAAGGGGGGGAGGTGCTCGATTAGGGGGGGAACCCAAAAAGTGGGGGAGCGCCCCCCGCCCCCCCAGTAAAGTAAACCCAGGGCCGGCAGGCCCTAATCCTGGAGGGGGGCGATTCTTGGTGGGGCGACCCAGTGTTTTTTGCTCAAAAACGCGTGTAATTACACACTTTTTTCTGGAAAATCGCAAAAAAATTTTGGCGACTGTGTAACGTTAAACAGAAATTTTGGACAAGTTTTGCAAATAGTGGTAAGTTTTCCCAATGTGCATTAATTTGTTTGCACATATATATATATACGTATTTACATGCAGTAGCGTAGATACAAAAAATTTTCAGGGGGGGCGGTCTGGACCGAAGTTGGGGGGGTAAAATTTATTTTTTTCGCTCAACAATTATATGAACACTACGTACAAAATTTTTATAAGGTTCTAAGCCTAAATCTATATATTGTAGTCGAAAGCGACATGCTAAACCCAAAAAGGGGGGTCTGCCCCCCAGCAGTTGAGAAAATTTTTCAATTTTGCCATTAAAACGCTATTGAAACATTGAATTCTTTGCATAGTATATACGTATGTTATCAATTCCCAAACCAAATTTTGTAGTTTAATCTGCTATATATTTTCGACTTCTAAAGTCTCGTACAAAAACTCAGACTGGATGCTTCCATTATGAACAGGGTATACGCAGTAGCGTAGGTACAAAAAATTTTCAGGGGGGGCGGTGTTGACCGAGGACTTTTGAGGGGGGGGGGGTAAAATTTTTCTAGTTTTGCGTAACACGAACACTGCGTATTATACTGCAAGTTGTCCTATAAATTGAAAAGCCTTCTATATGGTTCATGTTTTCGGCTTGTTACAACTGAAAGCGAAATCCTAAGTCCCAAATGGGGGGCCTGGGGGACGGAGTCCCCCAGAAGTTGAGAAAATTTTTAAATTTCGCCATTAAACGCTATTGAAACATTTAATTCTTTATAAATGATTTATCAATTGACTAACAACATTTTGTACCTTTATTTACTATTTTCTACGTTTACGTACTGTCTTGTCCGAAAACTGAAACTATTAAGATGCTCCCATTAAGAACTGCGTATTCTGATCATATCAACCAATTATGCCAAGGCTGAAGATGTTGGGAATAATAACGCAGATAACAGCAAAACTGCAAAGCAACTTATACATACAAACATTTGTTAGCATGTTTAATGAAAAATAATAATTTTGATAATCGAAATAACCAAAATTCGCGCCGAAGGCGCGAAAATTTTTTTATTGGTGTAGAAAATGCATCAATGTTGAGCTAATTTGAAGCATTAATGTATAATTTGTGTATGTTTCCAATAAAGTTGAAAGCCCGCGCTCCGCGCGGGCGTAAAATTTTTCTTTTGCCCAATTTTTCAGGGAGGCAAATCCATTATTTCGGGGAGGGCGGCCGCCCCCCCCCGTATCTACGCTAGTGGGTATACGTATATTCCAAGCAGCACATATCCAGTATCCACCATTTAAGACAATCATGTTTGCATGATGCAGTTTATGAAACTACAAAGCTGGCAAAGCAAAGTAAAGTATATAAAGCAAACTATTATGTATATATATGCTAATAATGAAGTCGCAGGCGCGAAAAATTTTCAATAAAGTATAAATGCACTAATTTTTGGGGCATTTTAATACAATTTCTTTGTGTTTATGATAAATTTAACCGCCCGCGCTTCGCGCGGGCTTAAATTTTTCCTCTGGCCAATTTTTTTCAGGGGGCAAAACCATTTCGGGGGGGCGGCCCCCCCCGTATCTACGCTAGTGTTTACATGTATATAGTCAAGCGGGGAAAAAAACCCACTCGCCAATGCGGGAAAAAAACCCACTCGCCAATGCGGGAAAAAAACCCACCCCCAGTGTGGGCTTACCGGTATGAGCTATCTAGGATTTTAATAGCCTATCTTGAAGAGCATCCAAAATAACCCTGGAGGGTATATTATTGTCACTCCCACTGCTTCCCAGCAAATTTTTTGGGACTTTGAAATTTTCGAAAATTTTGGTCCGACCAAGTGCCGAAATTTGGCAAACTTTGCCGGGCCACCCTGAACTACTGGAAAGACTTAGACCAAGGCGGATTATATGTACCTGTAGGGCATCTGTTGCGCTTCATGATGATATATGTCACACTGCTCTGACCGCTCCGGTGCGACCTGGGGGTGACCTGGAGTTGGCGGGAAAAAACCCACGGCGGGAAAAAAACCCACTTTTCAAAATTAAATTTTTTTTCTAACCATTGACCGGAAAGGTCAAACCAATACATACATTTGTTTAATAGAGCCTATAGATTAAATTGGTATAGGTTTTACCTGGGTTCGTACTGTTATGGGTGGTCCAGGGGGTCTAAATCGGTCACGGTGCCATTTCAAGCCAAAATTTCAATTTTGACCAAAAATGCTTATTTTTGCCTTAAAATGGGTCTAGTTTGGCTCTAAATACAAGAAAAACACGTTTTCCACACGATAGGATGCTTAAACTGCCGAAAATAAACAATTTTAAAAAATTTCCAAAATTTGCCTATGTTTATGTGTTAAAGATACAACATTTTCAAATGACCATATGACTTCAATTTTAATACAAAAACTAATATATTTTGATGCAGTTGTACTAAAAACAACCCGCTCTTTCATTTGGAATGGTTAGAAATGCTCCTGGCGGCTTGCCAAAATTTTTTTGGGGTGGGTTTTTTCCCGCATATGGGTTTTTTCCCGCATTGGGTTTTTTCCCGCCAGTTTGGGACAATTTTTCTCGCTAACGGCACACCCTACAGAGGTGTTCTATAGCTCATAAGAAAGCTTACGACTAGGCCTAGCTACCTGTATAATCAGCATTTCGATATGTCAAACCATTAAAAAGTTCTGGCCAAAAATCTGAAAAGTGGGTTTTTTTCCCGCTTGACTATATACATTTACATTACATTTACATACATAGATACATTTCACCCTTTTTTTCATAAACGCAATGTATTTGCGATATGATTTTTTAACTTTTTCTTATTTTCTCCTTCCTTGTTTCTACCTTCGAATCGCGACGGGGGGGGGGCGGGGGCGCAGTCATTTTGAATCCGGCCCTGCCCCTCCCTCCTGATGGGCATTGCATTGTATATATACTTTCTCAATGTGCTTAATAATTATATATATATTAGGTATTCTGAACTGAATGCTATAATAATTGTACGCGCGATATATAAATTCTTTGTCATTCAGAGTGGCTGATGGGCCAGTGTTAAAATGGCAGAAAAACGAAAATTGCAGAGTACGTATATATATATATGTATACTAAGTTCTTTGTTTCTATATGTAACTGAGTCATCTCCCGTTTACAGGCTAGGCTGCTTTCCCATTCTTTATTTGGGTTTTTTTTAGTGGGGGGGGTGGGGGTTTGCCCCCCACTCGCCCCCTCCCACTTTTTTGGGCTTCCCCCACTCACTATAGGGTGCTCAGAAAATGCCAAATTTTAAGGATTTTTGGTAAAAATTTTCAACTTTCCGGCTTCGCCGGAATTTTTTGGTCAAAAATGGTCTAATTTGGTACTCAAACTTGATTTTTGAACACTTTTAAACATAGTTATATATTATAGCGGATATGTAGAAAACAGGCTATTTTTACTGCATTTTTGGCATTTTTAGGTCACTTTGGATTCCCCCCCACTTTTTTTCGCCTAGAGAAAACCCAGTTTATTACAGGCAAGCGTTGTCAGAGTGGAATAAGTTATCCCGCTTTGCGATCAGAAATGTGATGTTCTAACTATATATATACTTATATATATATATATATATATATTCTTGATTGCTGACGTACGTATTTCGTATGTTTAGCTGAAATAGACCGTTGTCTGAAGAAAGTGACTGAAGGGGTGGAAATTTTTGACGAAACCTGGTTAAAGGTAAGTTTTATAATTTGATTGTTTAGTCCGTGTGGTTTTGCCATTTTCAGGCCTCTAGCAGTGACAGAGGTGAGCATTTTCGTAAATCAACTTGTGCACAGAAAACTTACTTATATACATTTTGTTTGCAGACCGTTGCCCAGAAACGTTTTACGAGCACCCGAAAAATTCCATTCCGAAGAATCGGATGCATTTCAAGTTTTTTTTAATAAATGCTATAAATATGCCGTTTAAAATTAAAAAATTCGCGCCGATGCCGCAAATTTTTTTGGTTTTTTACCTTTTCCCCTGTTTTTCCTTAATTTTCCCACCTTCGAATCGCGAAGGGTGGGCGCCCGTCCCCCGCTCCCCCTGGACCACCCCTGGGCTGAAGCTTAGGCTTAGTCTCAGTCCCAGGGTTAAGCTTAGGGTGCTTTAACACGTAAAGATTATAAATTGAAAACACGTCACCGAACAAAGTGAAAAATTTTGGTACCAGTCGCTGGCTTATTTTTACTGGGGGGGGGGGGTGGGGGCCCCAATCGGCAACCTCCCCCCCCCCATTCGAGGTCCCCCCATAAAAGCCCCCCCCCCATAAATTTTTACCTCCCCCCCCATAAGCCAAAAATTGGCAGATTTCACCATTTTTACCCTAAATTTTCAAAAATTTTTCCGGCTTCGCCGGAATTTTGGATTTTCGCTTTTTAGCGTAAAAAACACCTAAAATTAGTCATTTTTTTATCGATATTTCGCAAATTTTACACAAAGAAACGTAAAAATTTGCAAAATATTTTCCAAAAATATGCCCCCCCCCCATCGATGGGGGGGTGCAATTGTACCCCCCCCCATATCGCCCCCCCCCATAAATTTTGGCCTAAAAATAAGCCAGTCGAATAGTCGACTGTTCTCGTCGTCCTGAGCACACAAATATAAACTATATTGCATAAAAGTGTGTTTCTGATCCTCCAGCTTCACGTGATCCGAAGGTAGACGTTTTCTGTATATACACTTTTTTGTATATTTTTAAATTACAAATGTTTTTGGTGTTGCCGAAATTTTATGGTTCGTTAAGTTTTGGTGCAATCCAATTTTGCGTGCATACGTTTTTGAACGGATGATTGAATGAATCAGTTTTTACCTTGGATAAGTAATATTATGGGCGTCTTATCCTTAAATCTGTTTTATTTTTTACTGTTCCAACTTAAAAGCGTTCTTGATGTTTTTAGGTGCAAGAAGCACTGAATGCCAACCAGAAAGAAAAGTTTGAAGCGGATCTAAAGAAGGAAATAAAGAAACTGCAGGTACATGTTACTACTTGTGCTCGTTGAAGCACTTATATATGTAAATTTTGTATTGAGTGGATTTTGGCATTAAAGCACTCGTGAAAATATCAATAAGAGTTATTATAAAGCGATCCTGCGGCTATTCTTGAAAGACAGGACTAAGATGTGTATTAAGATAGACAGACAATGCCCGTAATCACAGTTACGACTGAACAAAATTCTGCAGCCGAACCTGTTACATTACTAAACGCAAGTACAAGTAAAAAGTAAAACTGCTGTGAACTTTTCAACTTTCAATAGAAAATAAAAACATAAAAAATAAAAATGTAAAATAATAAATTGAAAATAAAAACCTCCGGCGAAGCCTGAGTTTTTAAACTTGGACCGGTTTAGCGAATATTTTGAGCACCTGAGTATACGGCTCAAAATTTGGGAGGAGGGTAGCCCGATCTTCCTTTAAAACCAACCTTGTAGCATTATATTATCAGGACTGGATGTCATATTTGTAATTTTAGAGACTGCGAGATCAGATTAAAACATGGATGTCATCAAGTGACATTAAAGACAAGCAGATATTGATTGACAAAAGGAAACTTATTGAGCAGGTCCAAATTACAAGGCTGATTTTAATGTATACTGCTTTTGCGGTTATTGAGCACGCGTCATAGTGATTGTCTGTTAAAAGCATGCATAATATAACGTTAAATGTGTCGTGTATGAACAGGTTTTGTTTTGATTGTTAGTTGTATCATTTTCAATGACTTTAATTTTTATTTAGAAAATGGAACAGTTCAAAGTTGTTGAGCGTGAGACTAAAACGAAGGCATTCAGTAAATCAGGGCTGACAGCTGAACAGAAATTGGATCCGAAGGAGCGGGAAAAGGAGGATCTTGTTGGCTGGCTTCAGGTAGTCCTTGAGATTTTTAAGTTGCTCTCAAACTGATGCGTACCAGAAACTGTTAGAAGTTCCTTGAATACTGTCCTCGTTTGGAGCTACAGACAATATGATTTTCTTCATTTTTAGGAATGCATTGATAGGCTTCAGCAGCAGAACGATCAATTTGAGAGCGAAATTGAATCCATGCAAGCGGTGGGAAAGCGAAAAAAGGTTGATCGCGACGTACGTTTTACGTGCTAGTCTTGTTTGTTGTCTCGTCATGACATGGGATACGTCTTTAGTTATTTAGTATGATTCTTCTAAGGTTAATGGGGCTGAGAAGATCAACTCAGGTTACGACTTAGGAGAGCATTATTCTGCACCATTCCTTCCTCAGTACATAGTTAGAACGAAATGATAGCTGAGGATCTTTTACAATAAGGGTCTGTGTTCAGCTATATCTAGTATTATGATTTTTACTTTGAAGTCTACGTTGCATCGATGTCGTCGAATTTTTTGAGAATAAATACTAATCTTCTATGTATCCGCCTGGAATCAATTATATTTACGTTTCCTTGTTATTTTTAGAAGCAGGAGAAAGTTGATGAGTGTAAACGCCACCTAGAGAAGCACAAATTTCACATTCAACGATTGGAGCTTATTATGCGATTGGTTGACAACAATAGTATTGATCTTGAAAAGGTATATTTTATGGAATGCATCATAATCTTGATTGACTATTTTACGTAAGGTTCACTCTTACAAACGTTATGAAAATTCGCTATTTCGCTAACCGAGAACTTCGAATACAAGAAAGTTTCAGAACTTGCATACTGTAGTTAACTCAGAAACAGTATCATTGTTAGCTAACTGACGGAGTGAACGAGATGGGGAGCAACAAAAAGAGAACCATCCTATTCTGTAATCGGAGAGTATGGTACATTTCACCGAAAGAATTTGACGAAATTGACAAATTGGCGCAATTTCAAGAAAAGATGGCAATTTCAGCAAGTCTAGCTACATTTATATACCTTAAGCTTGAGCATATTTTGCAACTAAGCTCATTAACCAACTCGTTCTCGAAATACACTCGCAGAATTTTTCGCACTTTTAGTCAATTTTGGAACTTTTTCAAAGGCAATTTTTGAGAGCGAGTTGTTTAATGAGCTTGCTTAAATTTAGTTGCAAAATATGCTCAAGGTCCACAACCGTTGCTAAATTTGCTAAAATCGCTATTTTGTCGTGACTCTTTGCCAATTTGTCAATTTCGCCAACGGTCATTCTGTTCGTGAAATGTACATTTCTCAGAAAAACGAAACGGCAAAGATCAGTTTTGATCCAGGAAATTGAATTGGTTTATCTTAGTGGTCTGGCCCCCGACGTGGGAGTACGAGAAGGGATAGTCAAAAATATTAGTGTGGATGTTGTTTCGGTTTGGCTGGTGACTGCTTGGCTTGTTAGTGATGATACTACCCATAAGGTTACTGGATAGAATTAGACTTTACACGAAAACATAATGTGGCGATGCCTTGTGTTGGTAGGCATAAAGGAAGCCGCTATGATGTTAAATGTATAATACTTTGTGAACTATAAATTACTGTTATTTATTTGTAGATCAAAGACATTAAGGATGATGTAGAATACTACATTGAAAATTGCATGGAACCTGAATTTGAAGAAAATGAATTCCTTTATGACGATCTGAATTTGGATATTTCCGAAATTAGTATGTGATTTTTTCTTGTGCTATCCATGGCCTTCACTTTTCAGGTTGTGATTCCTTTTGGAGACATCAACTTTGAACCCTTATTACTTATTCATTCATTGGAGTTAAGAAACCATTTTTACATCAAAATGTAGCTTAACATTTGCTCTTTTCAATGAATGATGTGAAACTAACTTTGGGTTTTGGAAATTAGTTTACTGCATTTTCGAAGTAATTTAATTTTCCAGATTTTTTGCAGACTGAAGTGAATTTTTTCGTGAGGAATCGGCCACATCATTCGATTCTACTGTCAAATAGCTGGGGACCCTTTTTTAATTATTATGAAACCGCTCTTCATTATAAAGAAATTAGCTAAAATGTATGCGCTACCTGGTTTTTTCCTACTTTTCCCAACTTTGGCAAGCGACCACTTTAGTTAGAAAACAGCAATCGGGGCAACTAAAAAAGGGTCCCTGGGTATTTTTGTGTAAAACACGTCCAGTAAGTGGCAATCCTTCAGCTTGCATAGTAAATGCTCCACAATCGCTGGAAAAAATTTGGTCATGTTTTTGCAAAAACTACATTTTTTAATGATTTTTTATGCGTACGGGATAGCACCTAGAAGATTATAATGTCACGGATAATCGGCCTCGACGAGACCTTCAAATTGACACCCGTAGTTTAATTTTACGGCTTGTGTAGCTCAATAAATGGCGGATTATTTGATTTCTGCGAAAATGACAATTTTTCAACGCCAGAATAAGAAAATCGGCAATATCTCGCGATAGCAAAAAGCTAGAAAGATTCTTTAAAAACCAAAAATGTAGAGCTCAGCAAGATCTTTCGAATGAATATAATTATGGCTAAGTAGCTACTGTGTAATTGTCAAAAATTGGCAAAACCGCCCTGATCCGAGACGTCGAAGTTTTGAAGCGGGATTGTGCGGATGGTGTTAAAATGCTAAAATAACTTATTTTGGAAAGTATCATCAAATTTCATCTTGATTTGAAGCGTCAACTAGCAATAGGTATGTGCCCAAAAGGAACCACGACCTTAAGGCGCTGGTTTCCTTACGGGTATTTTTGACTCATACGGCTCTAATCCGTTACATCAATAGCTATAACTTACGAAATCCCCTATTTCTGTGCTCTTTAACATTGTGGGTCCAGTCCATACATGTGCTGGGGGGGGGGGTGAGAGGGGTCCCTCACCCCCCCTAGAATTCGGAGTTTTCTGGTTTTTTAGGCAAAAACCGGAAACGTCCGTTTTTCCGGCGGGGCTCCTGCCACCGGTTCACCCCCCCCCCCCCCCGCCCCAGAACTTACCCTCCTGCACATGTCTGGACCTGTCCCGTATTTTTAGACCAAAAGATAAGAAAGTTTTGGTTTTTGGTCTTAGGCTCCCAGTAGGTGGACCAGACACCGGATTGGTTGTTGTGGCTGATAAGAGGACACAATGAACATTTTTGCTTTTACAACCTTTGAGCTATCTCCAGTGGTTAAGTTTATAATTATTAGCAAAAACCATTTTGAGGTTCAAAAATAACCATTTTCGAGGATATCAGTTTTTCCAAAATTACTGCCAAAACTTACGAGCAATTTTGGTCCATTTATATATGCTCAATCGATACACAATCTGATTGCACATTTTATCAATGGCTATTAGCTGAAGTTCGTTGCATTAAGCTATAGAGATTTGACCGAAAAACCACCCAAAAAACCAAAAACCAGCAAAACTGCGGTTATTTTGTTTTTAACACCGATTTCTCAAAAACTGCTCGGCGGATTCCGGACATTCTGGCAGAGTGAAATTTCGCACTTCTGCGGGGAGAAGTCTTTCTTGGTTTTGGATAAACGTCTCGAGTAGCAAGGAAACTCAATGCGAAGTTGCAAAATTTCGTGTTGTCGTGCATTTGGCCGATTTCGTCGACCGTTAAGACCTGCTGAGCCAAATCCAAAAAACGTCCCTCGGCCCCTATGTCCTTCATATCGTGGCACAAAAAGAACTTTTGGCCGATTCTTCAGTTTTGAGAAATCGATGTTCAAAAACTTTGGTCTATATTCATCCTGTTAGATGTCAGCATGTCAGAAACTTTGCTATTTTTTTGCTAATTTTCTCAGTTCTGCAAAAGCTCATGTGAATGTACAGAGAAATAGATGTTCAAAAATTTTTGGTCTATATTTAGCCATTATGTCACAAAGGTTTTGCTATTTTTTGCTAATTTTGCTAGTTTCGTAAGCTGATGTGAATGTTCTGACTTTAGAACGATGCATAAAGCTCTTTCCAACTGCCATAATTGCGAAAGTTATAGCGTTTTAAAAAATCACCACCAAAGCACTGCACAAAACTGGCTTTTTCCTACAGGGGGAGTGGGGGGCCCCAGAAATCCGTTCCCCCCCAGGCTTGGGTCGCCCCCCCCCCCCCCCAGAATCGCCCCCCAGGATTCGAGCCTCCCCCCCCCCCGAACCCCCCACCCTGAAGTGCCCGGAAAAATAGGGTTTTGGAGGTAAATTTTGAAAAATTTTTCCGGCTTCGCCGGATTTTTTCTCTTTTTTTAAGCATTTTTTAGCTATTTTAAGCTTAAATTTAAGTTAAAAAATAGTCAATTTTTAGCTCAGCAGCAAAAAATAGCTATTTTAGACCCATTTTTCTAAAAAATTTTCTTCCCCCCCCCAGAAATCCGAGCCCCCCCCAGACTTCCCCCCCCCAGAAATTTTTGCCTAGGAAAAAGCCAGCAAAAGGATGCCACCATCTTAAATATAACAGCCATTGTTTGTTTCATTGTACGTTGTTCAGATTATTTATAAAAATAGTTATAGTTATTGGGTATATTAACATATATATTTCAGCTCAAGCATTGGGCAATGTCACAAACATTGGTTCACTTGAGGATCAGGAAACTGCCTCAGAAACTGCCACCACAGTTTCAACGACCTCGCCTTCCCCTAGCCCTGGACCCTCTGTCCAGGGCTCTAATCATGGACAATCAAAAGTATGTTAAGGTGCTGGTATCGCTTTGTGTAAATTCGGCCCTATCGGCTTCAGTTCTTTATGAAAGTGGATGAAACTTTCCAGATATATTATTTTCGTGCTCTTTAAACATTCTGGGACCAGTCTCTTTCCAATTCCCAAAATTGCGAAAGTTATACATAGCGTTTCGAAAAATCACCACAAAAGCACTGCACAAAAGGATACCAGCACCTTAAAAAGCTTGAAGTAAATAACAGTCGGAATGAGCTTAATCAACTCGTTCAAACGCCGTTTCTCACCGGTTGCTTGGCTTGTCATTACGTATACTTTATGCAGTAATATATACCGGCAGAGGGTTTAAATTGATGTATTTATCATGCCGTAGCCTTTTGTCATCCTATGTGTACACGACCTCGAAGCCCTCAGTGAGGCATACTGGGGTAAACACTAAATTGTAGGGATTTGAACTGTAACATGGGAAAAGGAAATCAGGTAGTTACATATTTAATGAAACCAAAATCTCTTAACTGGATTGACCCTGGACTCCAAAATTTTGTCTTGTTTTTGGACATGGGTATATTATGCCCGAAAATGAGCGAAATCGGTGACTATGAAATTTGGTACCCGGCGACCCCCCAATATTTATCTTAAATAATTCATGAAAACTATAATTTAAATAATTTAAAAAGTGCCGAATGAGACAATAACGTAATGAGTGGGATGCAAAGGTTCCGAGTCAGACAAAGGGCTCAAAAGTACCTGGCGAGACAACAGTACAGACTGAGACTACTTGAGAAAGATCAGAAAAGTACCGAGTTGGAATCGTACCGAGCGAGATTCTACCGGTTTTTTGCATACACTATACGGTTGGTAGCTAAACTGGCCTACCTAGTTTAATCCCTAGCGCATACTTTGTTTCCTGACCGTTTCCTGCTAGCAGGGAGGCAGAATTTTCTAATGTGTTTGTGTACGTACAGCATTGTGTCGCCTCAGCTTTTTTCATGTCCATTCATTTCTTCCTGTTCTGTTTTAGGAATCTTCACTTTCCAGCAAAGACTCGGACGAAATTCACAATCGGCGGACCAGCACTAGTGAAGACGTATGTTTGTAAAAACTGTTTTGAAATTCATAGGAAAATTGAACATTACTGTGTTCTGTTGGTTTGATATAAGAAAATGAGGATGCAAGTCAGTGAAGAGAGATCTTTCAAAACGTTAATTTCAACAGAATTTATTTAATTTTACCAAGAGTACATAATACTAAGAGTATGCCACTAGGCATACTCTATGTTATCAGAGCAAAAACTGTACGCTAACGGCTGACCCCCCCCCCCGCAAATTAGACCCATCACTTCAAAGAATTTCGTGCGCTATGTTTGTGTTCTAAAGCTCAAAGCAGGCACAAAATTCACGCACGCACTGCTTGTGTTTTGGAGCTTAAGCACATAAACATAGAGCGAGTGAGCGTACCCCCGTTTCGACCAGGTACTGATTTGCGCGCGGGGGGGTCACTAGGGTCTGATTTGCGGGGGGGGGGGGTGGGCCGTTAGCGTGCAGAGCATAGTTTTTGCTCTAATAACATAGAGCTTGCCTAGTGGCATACTCTTATTATTATGTACTCTTGATTTTACTGATTGTCAGGAAAGTCGGTGTTGTTTGTACTGCAAACTTGCTAGTCTAGTGTCTTAATCTTGCTTTCTTATTTACGATAAAGGAATAGCGAGTGTATTTACGAAGTTGTTTGTTTTGATTATGCAGGATTTTTGCAGATTGTCAAACCAATTGCCCATAGAGCTGGTAGTACAAGTCGATCTACTCCTACGACTCCTTTGAGATTAACAAGGTAGGTAAGGGAATGTTTGCATGCAGTTACGCACAAAACATTTTTAGCGGGCGGTTTTGACCAACGGTTTTGGAGGAGTGTACAACAATGTATGCACATTACCTATATACTGCAAACTGTTCTACTTCAAAGTAGGGGGTCCGGAGGGCAGAGCCCCTCAAAAATTGAGTTATAAATTTTGCCATAAAAAAACACCATCGCAGCATTCAATTCTTTGCACTCTATATTATATATTTATCAAATCTTAAAACAAAATTTTGCCCTTTTAATTGTTATTTTCTAGTTTCAATGTCTGGTCCGAAAACTCAGGGAAACGTGCTCCCATTAAGAACAGAGTATTCTGACCGTGCAATCAACAGTGCAAGGCGGGCAATATTATAATAATAGGCGTATAATAACGCAGACAGCAAAATAACAAAGCAATTATATAAGTAAAGGTATAATTGGCAGCCTATATGTGCTATTTTGATAATCGAATTAGCCTAAATTCTCGACTTCAAAAAGTTTTTGATAAAGTAGAAAATGCATAATTATCAACGCTAGTATTTGCATGCACATCATTGTCAATAGCAGATATATATGTACATGCTACGTATGTATGTGCTACATTTTGGCATATTCCCGATACGACTGTGTTTTGGTCGTGTTGAGTTAATTTAGATGTTGTACGAATAATAATATGGGAAGGGTCTCGTGTGACGTAAAACTCAGTGTATTCTAATCTGCAAGATTGAAACATAATTTTGAATTACGTAAGTTTTGCTGGGGTTATCTGTCAGTAGAAAATAGAGTAGTAGTTGTTGTTACTGCTTCGTTTGAATGGTATTATTTATTCATTTACTATTTTAGCCAAACAAGTCAAGACCGTTCATTGATAACGCCTCCGCCTATCACAACACCTCCTCCCACTGGTGTTGCCTACAACAGTGTTGTAACAAGTACGTACATACGTGATCGAAATTGCTTGATAGCCAGATTCGTTATGTTCAAGGCAAATTGACTACTAGAGAAGGTTGTACTGGTGACTTGAGATCAGACGAAGCAAGATTTTTCGGACTTTCCGTACCCTAACTTTTTGCAAGAAATCCGTTTTGGGGAAATAGCGTAACATTTTTAGGATCATTTTTTAAATCAGCTTTTCGGACCTTCAGTGGTACATGACTTTCTTCTTCTTTCTCATTTAAATCTTTCAAAGTGGAAACAGACATTTTGAAAATATTGGGTGCGGGCACTTGACTCATTTTTAGTTGAAGGGGGGAGGGGGTGGGGTGGGGGGTAATCATGGTGGCTGGCACTTTTTAGTGGGGTGAGGGGTAGGGGCCCCCGTCACACTTTTCAGTTTCCCTCCACTTTTTGAAGCCCCCACTTTCGCGCGTCCCCCACTTTTCGCAAGTTCCCACCCACTTTTTGGGGGGGTGCCCAAAAGTGTCAAAAAAGTAAGTTGTTGAGTTCAAATTTTCGACAATTTTCTCAATTTTCCCGTTTTTAACCTCGTAGTTTTTCCATGAATTTTCAAAAGAGTTTTCTCCATTTTACCTTCAACGCCCTAAATAATTTATCCAGTTATCAACGATATATATTTGGCAGTTGTTTGCACTATTAAAACTTCAAAATTTACCAAACATTTTCCATTATTAAAACTGAGTAGTTGTTTTAGTCTCCCATAATAATTTCTGGAAATGTTTTGAGTTTGCAGGACGCGATTTGCAGCTGTTTTGTTTAGTTTTAATCTATTGTCACTGTATTTTTATATTTTTCATTGCTGTAGGTGGAAGATCAGCTAATGTTTCCAAACAGTCAACAGGTATGTAATGCTAATTTAGTAGTCGTTTGAGTTGAATGATTTGCAGATTTTGCATGTCCGTAGAAACACTGTTTGAAGTCATTATATTTCAGCTAGAATAAAATTTTAACTAATATTCCTAAATTTACTTTTTCGTTAAAGTTTAAAAAATATTCCAAGAGGGCAATTACATAATAAAGGAACTTCTTATTGGCTTGCCGGATTAATGCTGTATTCATGTCCGTGTAATCTTTAGCTAGTTTGACTATTAGCACTTGAGAAAATTTTTTAAACGGAAACGGTTTTCAGTTGTGAATGAGAATAGGAAAATATCAAAACGTGGATACCCCAAGAAATCTAACCAACCTTAAGTGGGGGCGGCTAAACTGTTGCCCCGACTTTGTCCGATTGGCCTACTTTTTGGCGAAGTTATAGAGCATGGGCGTGGTCAAAAAAATACTTGGTCGTTGGTTCTTAGCTGCCTTCCAGCCATATGCAGCTATCGCGTTTATGTGCCCGACCCCCCCCCCCTTTTTCACAACTACCAACATAATTAATTAAAAATTTCTGCTGGATTCAAGACCCAAGCTTCAAGCTTGTCATTGACAAATATCATTTGGCACATGTGCCCCTATCTGCGGAAAAATACTAGACGTCTGTATCTTATCTGCATCTAAGGGAATTACTGTTCAAAGTTGAAGTTTCGGCAAAATTTTGAAAATTTTTGGCTAACGAAAGGAATATTTCATTACTGGTGCGAGCTATAAGGCTGTAATTTGGCATATACAGAGGCCCTATAGGAGTACTCATTTGTGCCAAATGGCAAGAAATTCTGCCGAGTGAAAAAATTTTTATGTCAACTTTAATCTTCAAAAATTGACAAAATCGCCGTTTTTGGGCAATAGTACCCCAGAAATCGAAAAAATCAAATTTTTTGAAATTAAAATTTTTTGAGATATTTGAACTGAGCTTGGTCGAAAACACACATACAAAAGATTTCAGCTCGATTAGTGAAGGTTTACGTCTTCTGTGGCTGCAGAAAGCCTCTACACAGGATCCGACAGACTGAAAACGGCGATTTTGTCAATTTTTGAACATTAAAGTTGACATAAAAATTTTTCACTCGGCAGAATTTCTTGCCATTTGGCACAAATGAGTACTCCTATAGGGCCTCTGTATATGCCAAATTACAGCTTGCACCAGTAATGAAATATTCCTTTCGTTAGCCAAAAATTTTCAAAATTTTGCCGAAACTTCAACTTTGAACAGTAATTCCCTTAAATACAGATAAGATACAGACGTCTAGTATTTTTCCGCAGATAGGGACACATGTGCCAAATGATATTTGTCAATGACAAGCTTGAAGCTTGGGGTCTTGAATCCAGCAGAGATTTTTAATTAATTATGTTGGTAGTTGTGAAAAACGGGGGGGTCGGGCACATAAACGCGATAGCTGCACATGGCTGGAAGGCAGCTAAGAACCAACGACCAAGTATTTTTGACCACACCCATGCTATTTAACTTCGCCAAAAAGTAGGCCAATCGGACAAATTTGGGGCACCCCCATTTTAGTCGCCCCCCCCCTAATCACGCTACCGGTTTCGGAACCGATGTGGTCCCTTCATCAGGCGACTTCTGGCTATCATTCGCTGCAAACGTCTTCTGATTCTATCTATGCATCCCCCATGGATCTCGTGTCTGTTTTGACTCATTATTATTCCGATTTTCAGTTGTGGTTTTAATTGTTGGTAGCAGCCAAACCGAATAACCTTTTCCTTCTGTTTATAGCATCAGAGCCCAGCAGTGAGCCGGCCAGCATGGCATCGTCCATTGCAGCGGCCGTTGCCGCCGCCAGCGGAGGAACGCGTCGGCGCGCTGCCAGTCCCCTGATTCGAGCCTCCTCCCCTGTAACGACAACGCCGCCGCGAGCAGTGACGCCCAGCGGTCTGTCTACGCTGGGCGCAGCCGCTGGCGGTTCCTCCAGTACTCCAGGAGGCGGAGCTGGTGGTCTGCAGTCAGTGATGGGCTCCTCCAGTACTGGGTCCAGTCCACCCACCCTGGCTCTGGCCGCCCTAGCAGCTCAGGTCACATCGGCTAATTTGACACCAGCCCCTTCAGGACAGTCAATCGTAATGGCAACGGCGGCTTCAGTGTCGTCGTCGTCTGTGGCTCCTAGCAGCGGCAGTACTGCTGGCTTTCTTCCGCCATCCAGCAATCCGATGCCACAGTTGAGCGATCCAACCATTCCGTTGGTTGCAACTCCGGGCAGTGGCGGTGCCAGTGGTGGTGGCAGTCAGCCTCCCGCTGTTGCGGTTTCGGCTGCCGCCGCTGCAGGGCCTGCGATTTCTGCGGCCGCGCCAGTTTCGGTCAACAGTACCCTGTCCAGGGCTCCTGCTTCCGGTCTTCATAATGCACTGACCAATGGACCTACCTCTGGACATGAGGTATAAAGAAGGATTCTCTACGCTATTGTTGTTTCTGCTGTTGTTGCCCACGTTGTGTTAGGTTATGCTACGTTGCGCCTCAGTGATTACTCCCATAAAAGTGGAGGGGGAGGAAGAGTGGGGGGGGGGGGTAGGGTTGTGCCGTTAAGAAATTTCTCGGGCCGGGCTCGGGCTTGGGCCAGCCAACCTCTTCGGGCCGGACTGGCCCGGCCCGAGCTCGGCCAGAAGCCCGAGGCCCTCTTCACGGCCTGAGCCCGAAGCCCGATTCACAGCCCGTGCGGCCCGATGAGCCCGAGCGGCCCACGTATCGGTAAACCCAAAATGAACTTTCGTGGTTCGATTAGCTGTAACTTAAAGTGCAACATTAGCTATTGTTAGAAGCTTTTCATTTCATAATTTTCAGATAATGCTCTGAGCACTAATTTGTGACCACACACTGGAGCTATAAAGCTTATGTATCTTGTAGATTATAAGTAAGATTTTTGGTTAAGTATTGAATCATCCAAAAAACGAATAATAATAAATCATTTACACAGCTTATATCTACCAGATTTAAGCACACAATTGACCACTGACTAAAAAGTGGGAAGTTGGCAAATCTTTACTTGTTAGCTTCCTTGTACCAAACCAGGGTTTGTCTGCCGCCGTAGCCGTTTATGTTCTAAACTTGTGTATATATATATATATATATATATATATATATATATATATATATATATATATATATATATATATGTATGTATATTGCTTCAAATATATCGCTTCTGGTATGTATGGGTGTATAAGCACCGAAGAAGACAGTGTGTGAACAAAGGAAGCCACAAGTCACAACGAAAAAATCAATATTTTTCAGCAATGACAATCTACTTAAACAGCCCGGAAAGCCCGAGCGGCCCGAGTCGGGCCGGGCTCAACAGAGAACTCGGGTCGGGCCGTCTCATTAAAAACTCGGGCCGAGCCGGTATCGGGCTGAGCGGTCGACCGGCCGGCCCGAGCCCTAGCCCGGCCCGAGCCCGAAGCCCGCTTTATGGCCCTGGCACAACTCTTGGGGGGAAAGTGGTCGAGTGGGGGGAGAGCCCAAAAAGTGGGGGGGGGGCTCTTAGGAGCGGACTTAGGAGAATCTTTTGAAACGCTGCAGATTATTAGCTAAGTGGCGTAATTTCACAGTCTTGGTCCGTCCAGCTCCAGTTTTGGTTTCTAAACGGTTCTTGACGATTTCTCATGCCTGGGCCTAAAAACTGAATCAGTCTCTTTTTCTGGACTTTCTACTTTCAGGATTCCGATGCTGTTCTTTCTCTCAAGTATATGGCTGAGCAAGCATTGTCGTCTGCCAATATTGATCAGCTGGCTGCCGGTATTATTTGATCGATTGATTGATTAGTTACAGTTTTTATTCAGTCTAGTTGGGATGTGCAACTGTGTCTTGCTCGTGCATAGTAGTTTATTTATTCTTAGCCAAAGACAAGCAAATTAAGTGTTAACAAATAGCAATAGAACAACAATAACATGTTGTGCTTTGTAGCAATCACGTTCTAATAATCTAAGGTAATGTGTGGTAAGGTAAAGATGACCCCTGGAGAATATCTTCATCCTTGCATCAGGGACAAGAGATACCAGTACTCACCAGTACCCCGGATACACAGCCGCAGAGCCAGGAGTGTTACCTCGAAGTGCCACCCTAAGGCTGTGCTCTGCTATCTAGTACCATTTATACCACATTGATTATTCCGCTTAATTTTAGCTATTTGTACAATATATTATTACTTTTTTGTAGTAGACGACTGGTGTTTGTTTTGTTTCAGGAACAGGCATTGGGAGTCTGGTTGGAGTGTCTTCTGGTGCAGCTTCTTTCCTTCAAACCCCATTTGTTACCACATCAGCGCAGATGAACCAGCAGCTGGAGCCTGTACAGATAACTCCTTTGTTGGGTAATGGTTTGCTGACTCTTTTTTGATAGTTGAACAGGTTTTATTTTCACATTTTTTGATCCGTTTAATCCGGCTGTTGAGATGAGAGCACTATGTTTATATAGGTCTAAAACCCTGGGTTCTGGCCTGGGTTCCTGTGTCATAAAATTTTGAGGGACTTTCTTTGTGCGCATGACTGTTAATGTTGTTGTTAATTCAGGCTCTGAGTTTTGTGCCATTTTTTAGAAGGCTTAGAGGTCTGGGCTTTTTACTGGGGGGGGAGGGCACATTGGGTCCCCCACTCGACCCCTTTCCCCTCCTCGGCCCCACTCCCACTTTTTTGGCTTCCACGCTTTTACTGTAAGGTGGCCATCCAAATATTAAAGATTTTTGGTCCAAATTTTCAAAACTTTTCAGACTTCGCCGGGATTGTTTGGTCTAAAATTGTTTATTTTGGTACTAAAACTTGGTTTTTTGAGCACTTTTTAGCTTATAGGTAAAAACAGGCAATTTTTAACCGCCTTTTTAGCATTCTTAGGCCATTTCATCCCCACTTTGTTGGGCTCTTCCCCCATCTCTCCCCCAGTTTTTCGCCTAGAAAAAGCCCATAAGATTTTCTTTCTTACACCTTTATCCCTGAGTGCGATAGGGTTGTACTTTGTGCTTTGTCACACCAGAATCCACGTGTTATCCTTAGGGCAACAGTTTAATTCTGGTCTAGTTATGGGGAGACTGCTCAATTGAGAAGGTGAAGAGTTTATGATGATGTTTTTATAATGAGGGTGCGCGGAGCGCCCCTCATAATATGAGCTATAAAGGCACTTTGCGGATTAGGGAAACTGTTAATTAGCCAAACCTAATTAACGGTAAGGAATTGAGAGCTAAAGTTTACATTTTTGAAATCCCCAGGCCAAGAGCTTTCGAATGATACCAAACTTGCCCGGAAAAAATGAACTTTGAAAAAATCGACTTTCTGATACAAGTTTAAAAGTGGGGGTTTTTTCCTCTGTGACTGTATCGACCACTTTTATAGGGCGATTTTTGCGCACACCGATTTTTCAAACGGCCCATAGGAAAAATTTTTCTATACTAATTTTTGATAATCTAGGCGATGGTCCAGATCAAGTTTATGCTTGATTTCCGAATTTCGCTCTGGGTCGATTTTTACAGATGGTCGACGTCGAAAATCGATCTTTGGACTTAGAAATTTTTCGAGGTCCCAACACAGAAAATTGTCAAAAAGTCGTCTAAAACAGGGTTTTTTGTGTAAAATACTGTGTATTTACACAAAAAATAATTTTACACAGTGAAAAACTGATTTACACAACAAAATGCACAGCCAAAGTTTCGAAAATTTTTACAAAAAGTGCTCTGAAAAAATAGTTTTCAAGTCTTTAAGTTTTAAAAAAACTCTAGCTTTTAACTGGGGGCTGCCGCCCCCAGACCCCCGCCTGTTTCCAATGGTTTAGAATAGTTTCGTGCATGTATGCATCAACATGGTTATGGGTGTTTTATTCTCCTAAGTCCTAATGCTTCTACTTATTCAGTTGCGTATAGTTTATTTTCGTACTACATGCAAATATTCGTAAATAGTATTTAACTATACATTTTCTGAAGCTAGTATTATTCAATATAATTTCTTGTATATCTCTTGTATATATAATAATAAAAGCAGTCAGAGCCTGAAAATACTTTGCCATACAACCCGGGAAATATTCAATACGAAATCGAAAGGAATACAACTTTTCAATGCCGTTTCTGCCGTTAATTTAAAAAATTTCTCAACTTCTGGGGGGCTCTGCCCCCCAGACCCACCTCCGTTATTTTGGGTACGTATTTATTGTATATAATTGTGTGTCTGTACTATGGAGCCGCCCCCAGCAGCAGTTAAAGCATCGAACCTTAGTACGTGACCAGCAAGTTTGTGAAAAAATTATTCCAAAAAGTTGAAAAAATAAAAAAATCGTTTCAGTAGGCGAAGTGTTTTTCAGAAATTTGAATTCGTCCAATCCTAGTTTTGACATTTAATGAATTAATCTTTTTAAGCATTTTCATTATGAATTCTATTGCAATTTACAAAGTTTTCTCAACTTCTGGGGGCTCCGCCCCCCAGACCCCCCGCGTGGCTTCTTCCGAAATGTTACACAGGTGCAGTTGGCATAACTTTGGCTTGAATGGTCCGAAAATAACATTGTAGCAAGAAAATAACGTCTACGTGTATTTTATTTTTTATTACAATTGAAAAACGACACTTAAATTTTACACAGCTTCAAACAAAAATACACAGTTAAATTTAAATTTACACAAGATTTACACAGGTCCGATTTTGAAAAAACCCTGGTCTAAAATAGCGTTTTTTGGCCATTTGGTGGTGCGCATATATAGTAAATTGGGGTCGCTGAAAACGATGAGCATACTGCCGAAACCGATGGATGTGACCCGCAGGCCCCATGGCGCCCGTGGTTCCTCGCACAGGGTCAATGTTGGGAAAAGTCCGTAAAAACGGCTATTTTCAGCCATTTGGTGGTGCCCATATATAGTAAATCAGGGTCGCTGAACACGATGAGCATACTGCCGAAACCGCCCGAAGTGACCACTGGTCAGCATGGCCCCATGGCACCTCGCCCAGGCTCAAAGTTAGGGTCAAAGGTTGTAAAAGTCACTAAAACAGCGTTTTTCGGGGTTTTGGTTGGGGGCATATATAGTAAATCGACTACGCTCGTTTCAATGAGCATATTTTCAGAACCGACGGAAGTGACCACTGGTCACTATGGTCTAGGTGGCCTATTGACCAGTGGTCAAACCCCCTAAAACAGCGTTTTTCGAGGCTTTGGTTGGGGGCATATATAGTAAATCGACTACGCTCGTTTCAATGAGCATATTTTCAGAACCGACGGAAGTGACCTCTGGCCACTATGGTCTAGGTGGCCTATTGACCAGTGGTCAAACCCCCTAAAACACCGTTTTTCGGGGTTTTGGTTGGGGGCATATGTATAGTATATAAATTGTCTACGCTCGTTTCAATGAGCATATTTTCAGACCCGACGGAAGTAACCACTGGTCACTATGGTCTAGGTGGCCTATTGACCAGTGGTCAAACCCCCGAAGACAGTGGTCACTGTTTGGAATAGAGAATTTTCTGGGAGTAATAAATTGCAGACTACTTCTGCCTAAGAGCAGCGCTCCCAAAAATTGGAAGAAGGACAAGTAGGAAAAATGCTCCTTGCAGTCGCATGTAAAAATGAGCTATGATGGTCAACATTTAAATATGTCGAGGACAAGATTTAAAACGTCTAATATGAGCCAGCATCTAAATCGGTAAAGGACAAGCTGTAACTGGCTAATATGAGCCGCCACGTTTCTCTTGGGCTCATATTGACGCGAGGATACTAAGTTGAGTTAACTATTTTTCACTTTTCAAATTCGCATGTACACGTAATTGTCATGACATACGTCTGGTCTTGATACAATAAGTAAAGTCAATCTGTGGGCAAGCATACATCAAATTTTTACACATCAGCTGTGTATTTTATTGTATAAGTGCTGTGTACAGTAAGCCGATACTGAAGACTTGAAGAATACCGGTTTACTGGAGCTTTATGCATTTGTTTCTAGTTTGCAGTGTGTGTCCATGATTTAGAAAACTGGTATATACCAAATGTATATGCCACTTAATTCAACTTTAAAAGGGAGAACTTTAGCTGCTTAAAGTGTTCACATATATACATTAAATACGGTGTTTGAGCTAGTGAAATTAGATTCAGACAGGACACCTATAACCAAACATTATATGAAGCTAATGACATTACGCAAGACGGTGAGGATTTTTTCAGACTTGTGGTTGGGAATAAAAGTAAAGAGTCTGTAGGCAAGATGGTAAGAGGTCGTCGTGATGTCAAGCCGTTGAAACCACGGCAGCGAGCGTCAATATGAGCCCAAGAGAAACGTGGCGGCTCATATTAGCCAGTTACAGCTTGTCCTTTACCGATTTAGATGCTGGCTCATATTAGACGTTTTAAATCTTGTCCTCGACATATTTAAATGTTGACCATCATAGCTCATATTGCATTTTACATGCGACTGCAAGGAGCATTTTTCCTACTTGTTTATATATATATATATATATATATATATATATATATATTATATATATATATATATATATATATATATATATATATATATATATATATATATATATATATATATATATGCTGGAACTATAGTGTTGTTGTTGTTGTTAGTAGTGGTAGTAGTGCGAGTACTGAGCGTTAGTGTTGTTGCTGTTTTAGCTGCCAGTCCGCTAGGCAAGGCGGCGCCTACTCCAGAAACTCATCAGCAGTTCACCATGCTGGAAGCCGTTTCCCATCATCCTCCTCATCCTGCGGAATCGGAAAAATTTCGGTGAGCACTGGTCCACGATTTTAGATTGACTTGATTTTATTTGATTTGCCATAGCTAGTGAATCTTGATGGTAGTTTAGTAGTAACGTGTTTGTTAGGTTTCAACCTAGTCTATTTATTGTTTTTTATTAATTATTTGCAAAAGTGGGAAAAATTCTGTGTTACTTTAGATTCTATATGCCGCGAACACCTGTACCTACACCCAGCTATTATCCACAGTGCCCACCTCCAAGCTATGATACTCCGGAATTTTATACTCGCTTGGCGCCTGAAACACTGTTTTTCCTTTTCTACTATACGGAGGCGAGTTTTGTCGAATTTACGGGCTCTCATAACGAAGTGTACATGACAGATAGTGTGGCAGCAGGCAGGCGCTTGTATTGTCAGCTGTTCAGCCCACCACCTCACTCAATTGCGTACGTAGCAAATGGAACAGTTTGTGTCTCTGTGCCTGCATTCTAGAGTTCGAATCTTCAGTCGTAAAGCACATAGTGCAGATAATAGTTTCCACGCCTTTGTTTTCGTCTGGGAAAGAGCTGAAGTCAATGCGAAATGGAAAACTGCAAAAGCTCAGTGTGTTTGGTTTGTCTGCAGTAACATTCCGAAATTAAATTTTAATCTAGAAATCATCAATCTACCTAATCAAGATGCTGTTGTATTCCTGTTGGTGGCTTGCTGTAAGTTGTCTGTGCAGAAAGAATTGTTGTCTATTTGTCCCTGTTGTTTCAGGAATCCTTCTTTCTTTTGTTTCAGGGTACAAAGGCTCAGTATCTTGCTGCCAAGGCTCTGAAGAAACAGTCCTGGCGGTTTCATACCAAATATATGACGTGGTTTCAGCGACACGAAGACCCCAAGAAGATTACTGATGAGTTTGAACTGGTTGGTTTTTCCGGTTTCACGTAGCTATGGTTGTTGTTTCAACAGTAACATGTATTTGTTAGAAAGTTAGAAAACTTAAAGTTTGAAAGCAGTGCAACAAGTGAAGGAGTATTGTTATTTACTGGGATCGGTCCGTCCTAGCTCGCTTAGTCAATATACGTACTTTTGGGGGAACTAACTTGAAACTAAATGGTTCCTTTTCCCTTGATTTAGTTGCAATTTTATCCGGTGAGGTGTTGTGTGGCTGGGATACTCGTAAATTCATGTGTAGGCAAAGAGGGCTGTTGTCAAGAATATTCTTGGTCTTCGGTACAAAGAATAATCCATAGGTCCTACCGTAGGACCCTACCCTAGGATCCTACGTATCTGCCTAACTTACGTTAGTAAAGTAGTATTTGTTTTGAAATAAATTTAAAGTGTAAGAACATTTCAACGAAAATGTGTATTTGTGTGTATAAAATATAATATAATATAAATATTTAATTTAATTTAATATAAATATATAAAATGTGTATAAACAATTATAGATCGTTAATTTTGAGGAAAGATTTAAAATAGCTGTTACGTAATTTAGTATTTTGAGAAAACTGTCAAAATTTGAGTCCTCTTATCTTCTTACGGATTTGAGATTGATTTGATTTAATTGAATTTAATGCAAGATCTCTTTTATTATAGGGAACCTACATCTATTTTGACTTTGAGAAATGGGCACAGCGCAAGCGTGAAGGTTTTACCTTTGAATATCAATATTTGGAAGACCGTGATTTGTAGTGGATTCTGTTGCAAAGAAACTTTCTCTCGAAAAAGACTACTTCGAAAATCTGGATTTTGTGGTGTTGATTGATGTGAAGACTTGATCAATGAATTGAATTTGAACATTGCTGACTTTTTATACCACACAGCGTGGACATAATTTTAATTTTGTTGTGCTGTAAAAGTCTCGGTTTATTGTGATAACTATAAACTGGTAATATCTTTGTAACTATATCTTAATAAACGTAAACTTTTGTGATCGTGTGTCGTTTCGTAGGAGCTTTGATTTTAAAGCAAAGCAGGTTGGGTGCCTTATTTGCATTTATGCGTGTTTCCATTAGCGGAATGCACTGATCGAGAGTCCATAATTGATAAGGGTGTGATGCGACCTGCGAGACTTAATTGCCTACTCAATTAGCACCCTTACTCTGAGCTAAACTTTAACAAAACGCATTTTGTGTTATAAATTGGTATTCCTGTATGTGCACTGAACAATAGTGCACCCATGGCACTCAAAAACTAGAGATTTGATGAATGTGGTAAGTATCTATATTTTCTAGTGTTGGGATTGACCTAAATTTTCCTGGGTTGGGCGTTGGCCGCTGGCTGTTTGATTGCGGCCGGCCAACGCCCAGCACTTCACACTCACCACCTGAAATTTGATGATGATGAACTTTAGTGTTTGGTAGTTGTAGTTTAGAGTGTGACAAGGCTGAGTCTGAGGCTCTTAACTATGAGCGACGCTCTACAGTACAATTTTGTATATGTAGTACTTCAATAATATAACGTAGGTGGTTCTGCCTGCGCGCTCATTTCCAGGGTGTGTATAGCACTAATTATGATTCTAGAGGTATGAGTTAGATAACTTATATATAAGCTATGCACATTTCAGAACAGGTTGCTGAAATTCTACAGGTTCATGTCCGCAAAGTAAAACTTGAAAATCATCTAAAAGGCTTTAGCAACAAAAAATTAACAGCTCGTTAAGCCGGTCAACTGATCAAGGCCAGCACATGATAGGATCTGTTATGCGTAAGGAGTAAGTGTACATATCATATAATGCATTTAGCATAAAAAATTTTTGCAAAAAACAAAACCAGTGCAAATCATTAGTGCTGTAAATAAATATAGTAGAATTAAAAACAGACTTGCTACTATTTCTTTTCGTAACTTCATTAGGGGCCAGGCGTTAGTAACAGTGCAATCGGCCCAGCCCTGTTGCCTTCCTTCCTATCTTTATTTTGACACGTAGCTTAGAATGTGTTTTGACACTTTTCTTATTTTCTGTTGTTTGGTGTACTCGTTGTCGCTCGTTACTTGTTTATTTTGTTTTGCCAATTTTGTTTTTGGCTGGGAATAAACTAACCAACTAAAGCACGGTTCACGATGAAGTCTTTGTGCTTTCGTCTCATGTGCTTTGTGCTTTGTGCTCGGGAGACGAAAAACAAACGATTCATGATGAGAAAGCACAATATCAAAAGCACAGGTCACGGAAGCAAGTTTGGAATGAGATTTAACATTGTAATGTTTTAGAAAAGTTAACAGGCTAAATTCATGGACGTTTTTAAAGCATAAAGCACACCATCGTCAACCGGGCTTAACTAAAAGTTGTACCGGCTGGCCAGCCGAGCAGAAAAATTGGCCGGTCAACAACACTTATTTCGCGCTACCCCCTTTCCTTCAATTGGATACCTACATAGCTGTTTTGAATGCTCAGCTCTTCAATTTGTGGAAGATTGCTTTCTTTCAGAGGTGTGCGAGTATTTTGCTTGTGTATGAATGTATAAGTGAATGTATAGAGATAAATATATTAAATGAACGAATAATAAAGTTATTGTAGTATAAAAAGGATAAATGGAGGTTTCTTAAAGCACAGGATTGATTTAGCTAAAGTATGACCAAAAAATGTAGAAAGCGAAATTGTTTGCTTTATATCTCGTAAACGCTTCAAGATAACTGCCATAAATTATATATTTTCTGAACCGGAATGATGAGATCTTTCTTCTCGTGAAAAATTTTTTTTGAAATTTCCCGTGCGATTTCAAAGGGTGCCGCTTTTATATGTCCAGAAGGATTGGTAAATGCTACAACCACGATTTTTTCAGGAAAATTTTCCCCTTGCCCGAATGTCCTACACACCAAATTTCAGCTTTGTTGGTTGAAAATTGCGTGAGTTATTCCATTTTTTAGATTTTCAAAATCCTTTGATCTTTGCCGCTTTTTCGACTTTGACTGGTTGTTACTCGCCACTCGCTCAACGAAAAAAATTTTTTGATTGGATTTTCAGGACCGCCTGGGTGTCCGCTTTCATCTGATATACGTGGTATTTCAAAATTTGAAAGTCGATTTTTTCGAAAAATACCACTTTTTGACCCAAAATTTCGGCAAAGCGAATCCAGCAAAAGTGAATAAAAATAACATAATCATAAAGTTCATCATGAGCTGAATCCAACGATATAAAGTTTTCGTGGCTACGACTTATATTGCGCCAGCAATGAATTTTTAAACATTTCCCTTATTTCAAGCTGGTTTTTGGCTTCCTTTGATGTTGCCGCCTAGATTTACCTGAACCAGCGTAAACTAGCAAAAACCAGCTGAAATAAGGAAAATGTTTAAAAATTCATTGCTGGCGCAATATAAGTCGTAGCCACGAAAACTTTATATCGTTGGATTCAGCTCATGATGAACTTTATGATTATGTTATTTTTATTCACTTTTGCTGGATTCGCTTTGCCGAAATTTTGGGTCAAAAAGTGGTATTTTTCGAAAAAATCGACTTTCAAATTTTGAAATACCACGTATATCAGATGAAAGCGGACACCCAGGCGGTCCTGAAAATCCAATCAAAAAATTTTTTTCGTTGAGCGAGTGGCGAGTAACAACCAGTCAAAGTCGAAAAAGCGGCAAAGATCAAAGGATTTTGAAAATCTAAAAAATGGAATAACTCACGCAATTTTCAACCAACAAAGCTGAAATTTGGTGTGTAGGAAATTCGGGCAAGGGGAAAATTTTCCTGAAAAAATCGTGGTTGTAGCATTTACCAATCCTTCTGGACATATAAAAGCGGCACCCTTTGAAATCGCACGGGAAATTTTTAAAAACTTTTTTCACGAGAAGAAAGATCTCATCATTCCGGTTCAGAAAATATATAATTTATGGCAGTTATCTTGAAGCGTTTACGAGATATAAAGCAAACAATTTCGCTTTCTACATTTTTTGGTCAGACTTTAGTTAGAATGATCGACGGGAGCTCCGAACTGACCTTCAAGTATCGACTAGAGAAATAACTTTTTAACTCTACAAAATTAAGTTTTTCAGACTCACTGTTTACCTGGCAGTCTTAGCCCATTTTCAACTTGCCCTATGGCCACTTCCTCGTTGTGACAATAGACTCTGCATAGTTTTTTAAGTTCTCTGAATTATTTTATTGTGTTAATGACAAAATTCAGAGGAAACCACGGCATGGGGGTTTACTCCCCTCGAAGCCCGTCCACGGTACCAGCGCTACCGCCGTTGGGAAAGCGTTCGAAAAATGGCTAGAAACATAGGGTTTCGTACAAATTTCCATGTTTCCTGATAGCGACCGATAAGTCGCAACTTTTATTGCTGTTGAAGGCAGTTTTGTGAGAAAGCAGGTTAGTTTTCGGTTAAACAAGTTCAAGCATTAAGGTTCCCTAATAAGTCTTTAATAGAGATGTATATACCGGATGTCCGGGGGGATATAGTCACCTGAAAGTCAGGGGAGTCCGAAAAATTGAAGGTTTGCCATTAGTTTAAACTAGTATTGCTAATTTTCCTAACTATAACTGGTGTTTGAGGTTGACCGGCGGCCGGTGAGCCCGTAGGCGGCCGGCCGGCTACCGGCCTGCAGCCGTTTGCGGTACAGCCATAATGACTGTTAAAGTATTGATATTTGGATGTTATGTATATTAGAATAAAGTGTACGTGTACACTGACTGCACCGGTCAAACTTTTTACAGTTTTTGTGTAAATATGCAGCTCCAGCTTCCAAACCGTGGCCCTTCTTGACGCTTGTCTAGTTTTTGACCTTGCAGGAAGATGATGAAGAAGAAGAGAGTAGAGTATGAAACAAATTCCGAGGCTAAAGTAGATATTTTCAAACATCGATAGCCCGAGAGTATCTATCCTATTATTGTCGTCTAATAAACCTTTAACAGCAAGAGAAACTAACAGTGAGTTAGGTAGTTTAGCGTGGCATAGTTTAGGTAGGAGTAGCTTTTGGTTTTTTTTAACATAGTTAGATTTGAGTTCATTTAAGCTTAGTTGCTTAAAATTGTAAACTTCTCTGAATGTTGATTTGCATCTTGGCCGGCCGGCCGGGCGATCGAAAGTCGTCGATCGGACCTCAAACACGAATTATAACAGGCTAAGATTTGAATGCGAAACCGTTGCATTTTAAAAATCCAAAAGGTGCCAGAATTCTGGTCTATCTCTATTGTTGGACACGCTACTCAGGGCCTTTTCGCGCAGCGAGGTAAACAAGTTAAAATAGTTAAAATTAATTCATTCCTTTTCGTGCACAGGGTTAAAAGAGTTAAACAGCTCATTTTAGCTTTTCTGCGGGGTCACGCTAGTTAAAAAACTTTAACTAACTCCAACGCGATAAGTCCCTTAAACGGCTTCAATTTTTATATTTGCAATCTGCCTTAGTCAGTCTCATTGTGATAGACTTTTGTTGATTTCAAATATCAGCTAACATTACATTACTTCCTATACAAAATTACAAATTTTAAAAACGCAAGTAAATATCTGTACAGTATGTGCGGCTGTTTCGCAAGGAAGCGTCCAGGTCGCACAAGTGGACCCTGCGATATCACAGTACGATAAATACTATGCTACGAAGAGGATAGGTTATTTAGTTTTTCTGTGACACTAGCTCTTCACAGGAGCTGGCCTGGTTTCTTCAACAACCAACGAATTTTGCCGACTCATTGGCTCAAAAAAGTGGTGGCCGGAGCGTTCGTATGAGAACTTGTAGCGGGAGGTGGGCCTGAAATTTTGAGATAGGCTGTCCAGCAGTCTAGGGGCAGGGCATGGCTTGACTGTCCATCCCTTTAGCTCTGTGCTATAAGTAGTGTCAAATGTCATTCCTTCGTGGCTATGATTATGGTGAGGGCAACTGACCATATGAGCCTGCATAATACTGTCTATTGATTGTGCATTTCGTTTTTCAGCGCTAGTCTCTCGACTTCGAGTTTGCTGCACATGAATTTCTTTGAATGTAGTAGTCTCTGGACCAGATTTTTCTGATTGTTTCATCAGCTGAAAACTGTCCCTGTAAACCGTATTACCATTAAAATCCCCCTCGTTCAGCACCAGATGCCCGCTTGGGATAGTTTTTTCGTATCGCTCCCCTTTCGCAGCCGTAAATGACTCCTTATACGATGTCTTAATTTCTGACATTCCTTTAGCAGCTTCAACTCCAGTTTGTATAGAGGATTCTTGTTTCTTGACTGGATAACGCTCTCCTTTCGTTACTGTGAAAGTTTCACCGTACATGGTATTTTTGGAAAAATCACCCTCGTCAGGTCTCAGATTGTCGACTGGCCGTTTCACTTCAACTCGTTCTCCCTTCGCTGCTCTGTACGTTTCCTTGTTGATTGTTCTGTCATCGATTGCTCCTTCTCCTACTGTCAGGGCAGATTCCGGCTTTTTCACGTCATAGCGTTCACCTCTCTGTTCTCGGAATGCTTCTTTACTGACTGTTGTTGCGTCAAATTCTCCGTCACCAGTTCTTAGTGAGGCTTCGTGTTTCTTAACCGGATAGCGTTCTCCCCTGGTTTCGGTATAGGTGTCGCCATACATGGTTTGCGCAGCAAAGCGGCCTTCTTCAGGTCTCAGATTGTCGACTGGCCGTTTCACTTCAACTCGTTCACCCTTCGCTGCTCTGTAGGTTTCTTTGTTGATTGTTCTGTCATCGATTGCTCCTTCTCCTACTTTCAGTGCAGATTCCGGCTTTTTCACGTCATAGCGTTCACCTCTCTGTTCTCGGAATGCTTCTTTACTGACTGTTGTTGCGTCAAATTCTCCGTCACCAGCTCTTAGTGAGGCTTCGTGTTTCTTAACCGGATAGCGTTCTCCCATGGTTTCGGTGTAGGTTTCGCCATACATGGTCTGCGCAGCAAAGCCTCCTTCTTCAGGTCTCAGATTGTCGACTGGCCGTTTCACTTCAACTCGTTCTCCCTTCGCTGCTCTGTAGGTTTCCTTGTTGATTGTTCTGTCATCGATTGCTCCTTCTCCTACTTTCAGGGTAGATTCCGGCTTTTTCACGTCATAGCGTTCACCTCTCTGTTCTCGGAATGCTTCTTTACTGACTGTTGTTGCGTCAAATTCTCCGTCACCAGCTCTTAGTGAGGCTTCGTGTTTCTTAACCGGATAGCGTTCTCCCCTGGTTTCGGTGTAGGTTTCCCCATACATGGTCTGCGCAGCAAAACCTCCTTCTTCAGGTCTCAGATTGTCGACTGGCCGTTTCACTTCAACTCGTTCTCCCTTCGCTGCTCTGTAGGTTTCTTTGTTGATTGTTCTGTCGTCGATTGCTCCTTCTCCTACTTTCAGGGCAGATTCCGGCTTTTTCACGTCATAGCGTTCACCTCTCTGTTCTCGGAATGCTTCTTTGCTGACTGTTGTTGCGTCAAATTCTCCGTCACCAGCTCTTAGTGAGGCTTCGTGTTTCTTAACCGGATAGCGTTCTCCCCTGGTTTCGGTGTAGGTTTCCCCATACATGGTCTGCGCAGCAAAACCTCCTTCTTCAGGTCTCAGATTGTCGACTGGCCGTTTCACTTCAACTCGTTCTCCCTTCGCTGCTCTGTAGGTTTCTTTGTTGATTGTTCTGTCATCCATAGCTCCTTCTCCTACTTTCAGGGCAGATTCCGGCTTTTTCACGTCATAGCGTTCACCTCTCTGTTCTCGGAATGCTTCTTTGCTGACTGTTGTTGCGTCAAATTCTCCGTCACCAGCTCTTAGTGAGGCTTCGTGTTTCTTAACCGGATAGCGTTCTCCCCTGGTTTCGGTGTAGGTTTCCCCATACATGGTCTGCGCAGCAAAGCCTCCTTCTTCAGGTCTCAGATTGTCGACTGGCCGTTTCACTTCAACTCGTTCTCCCTTCGCTGCTCTGTAGGTTTCTTTGTTGATTGTTCTGTCATCGATAGCTCCTTCTCCTACTTTCAGGGCAGATTCCGGCTTTTTCACGTCATAGCGTTCACCTCTCTGTTCTCGGAATGCTTCTTTACTGACTGTTGTTGCGTCAAATTCTCCGTCACCAGCTCTCCTTAGTGAGAGGCTTCGTGTTTCTTAACCGGATAGCGTTCTCCCCTGGTTTCGGTGTAGGTTTCCCCATACATGGTCTGCGCAGCA
>JASAND010013167.1:0-10605 GCA_030248195.1 Trissonchulus latispiculum
AGCACGACGGGCCAAACACTTAATTGTCTTTACCAGCTTGCATCATGGCTTCTATGGGTGCGAGACGTGGGTCTCCACACATGTAGAAGATGCTGATGGTGCATTCACATAGAGGCGCGCGTCGACGCCTGAGATTGTAACAATTTAGAAATAAAAATAATTAATTAGTTTAGTATTAGAGTTGACCTCCGTTTGACCTCTATTAGACTACAAATTGGAAACTGCACATCAGGAAAAGCAATAAAGTCATCAAGACATAGGGCCTTTTCGCGCGCGAGTTAAAAGAGTAGAGTTAAAAAAATTTTAACTCGTTTAACCCTGCAGGCGAGTTAAAATGAACTGTTTAACTGTTTTAACCATGTGCGCGAAAAGGATTGAGTTAATTTTAACTCCTTTAACTCGTTTAACTCGCTGCGCGAAATCGATTGATTGATAGATTGATTTAATTTGGGGGCCCCAGCCACATATGGTCATCAAGCCGAATTTCAAAATAATTCTAGTAAATGGTAGAGTTATTCAATAACACAATCCTTATTTCATTAATAGGGTGGTGATTCCTTTTGGGTACATATTGTTAGGATACGGCACAAATCAGGTTGAAATTTGTTGAAACTTTCCAAAATAACTTACTTTAGCATTTTAGCACCTCCGCAAAATCCCACTTTAAAAACTCCACATTTCCTTTCTGATCAAATTTTGCCAATTTTTGACGTTTAGTGAACCACAGCATAGTCATGCTTACATCCATTCGAAAGGTCTCATTAAGCTCCACATTTTGCTTTTGGAAGTTTCTGTCTTGTCTTAATCGTGACCTATAGCAATTTTTTATATTTTGGCGTCAAATCTCTCCATGTTTTGCTAAAATCAGTTTATCCATTATTTCTTCAGCTACGCAAACCGGGCGATTGAAGCAAAAGTGTTTACTTAAAGGCGTCAGAGAGGCAACTTAACCAAGCCATGACCATCTTATAGTCCATATGCCATATGCTATAAGATAAAAATGTAGTTTTGCTCAAATGTCACCAAACGTTTTCAGCGATTGTGGAGTATTTACTATGCAAGCAGGAGAGTTGCCATATATTATACAAGTGTTTTACACAGAACTACCCCAGGGGCTCAAAGTTAGTTAGTTGGTTAGTTAGTTAGTAAGTTAGTTTGGTCAAATGCGACCAAACGCTTTCAGCGATTATGGAGCGTTTAGTATGCAAGCTTGAAAGTTGCAATATATTACACAAGTGTTTCACACAAAAGTACCCCAGGGGCTCCTTTTATTTGGTCCGATTGATATTTCTAGCTTAAATAATTGCTTGATAAATTTAGGAAAAGTGGGCAAAATTCAGACTGCGTGTACATTTTAGCTAATTTTTCCATAACCAAGAGCAATTTCATAATAACTAAAAAGGGACGGCAGCTGTTTGACTGAGTTGGAATGATACATTACTGTTTCTTTAAAAAATTTACTTCACTTTGCAAAAATTCTAAAAGATTACACACCTCCTAAAACAAGTTAAAAAACTTTCAGAAAACCAGCATTAGTTTCATTGCATCCAGTAAAAATGAGAAAATGCTAGCCTATACTGTGATGTAAGGTTGGTTTCTTACCTCCCAGAGATGAATGAGACATAATAGTTCAAAGTTTGTCTCATAAAAGAATCACCACTTTATTCAGCATGCACACATACAATATATAATACGACACTGCAAACTAATTAATTGGTTCCATTGCTAATTTTATTGCCAGATTTAAGGAGCTTCACTTTCGAAGAAAATGTTAACTCATAGGAAAACCCAAAAGCTTTTTCTCTTAATGGTTTGTTCATGAAAATGTACACATAGCCATTAATAGAAATTTGAACAATATACATAAGAGTCAAACTGTAGACAGCCCAAGGTGAGCTAGTGAAATAAGGGACAACATTATAGGCAATGGCAAAAACAGTCGTATACGCAGCTATGATGAAAAATTGAAAGAACAGTTTGAATTCACGAATTTTACGTATCAGCTCTTGATCTTTTGAGTTAAACTTGGCGATTTCGCGATGCATTGACACATAATTCTTGAATACTAACCCATTGCTAATACTGGAAAATACAATCGTGGTTAAGCATAACACTATATCCAATTTAGCCATTACCTCACATCCTATTTTTTCAAAGTCGTATGACCATCCGTACCACTCTGGATATAACAGCAAAGGGCAAGAATTGAACAAGTTGGTGCAAGAAATAATTAAACTGAACATATAGGAACAAATGACACAACATTTACTAACTTTACCAGTAAAAACCAAGTCATAGTATTGTTTGAAAGATATTGACAGCAATCTATTCAATGCCAGTAAGCATGTATATGGGTAGGTTGACCACCAAGCCATTAACATTATTAGTCCAGTTATCACGTTCATAGTTTTACCGCCAAGGGCCTTTCCAAGGGCAATGCCAGGAACTCCGTAGATTATGACTGTAAGTAAAGCTGTTGTTTCTGCCAATCCAAGACCGGCTGCCAACTGGTAATAGGGGATGCTCCGATATTCCTTACAGATGAAAACTGCTCGAATAAATGAGACATACATGAGGAACCCAATCAAAGAAGGAACAAGAATTGTTATAGAAAGGAGCGTTCTTTCTACTGTGACTGATTCCGATGTTGTCGTGTCATTTTCCATGGCTATAACGTTAAAATTACTACATTAACACTGTGATGACGATTTCTGGCAGTTTTAATTTGGTTACAAAAAATCCTGCGATTCCTTACCAAGAGCTGTGATTTTGGCAAGTTGTGTCTGACCGGTTTTTTAATCGGTCATTGGTTGTTGAAACACAGGCATTCCAAGGTCGCTCGCTGACTGTGCAAACTGGCCAACTTTAGCGGGATTTTTTATAAGAAATGATTGTTTTGATATAAAAACACTTCTATATATTATTTTCACCATTTTTTCACATGTGATTTTTCCCTGTTAACCGTGATTATTGCGAATTGGATTTTATTTCTGTCAAATTTTTTTACTGTGAATTTCTTTGGTGAAGACAGATTTTTTCGAAAAAATAAGCTGATTTTTTGTGCTGTGATTCGTTTTGGTAGGCTCTGAATCCATTCTAATAAAATTAACCGAAATTGTTTTCCTCTGAAGCCTCGTTGCGACAACGGAAAGTTGTCGCTTAGTTTTTATCAAATTTTTTGTCTGTGATTTCTCGCGATTCCTTCTTAGCACCTGGGAAAACTTGATTGTGGGCCGATAGTCGGGATCAGAATCTTTTGACAGATGCATAAGTTTCAGTTATTTGCGTAAAGGATTAAAGCCGTATGAGTCAAAAATACCCGAAAGAAAGCCAGCACCTTAACAGAACGTAATAAATGGAAAATCTAAACGAATATCTGTGATAGCTTTGAAGGCCTTTCTTGGGAAATAGTGAGAGAAATTTCGTTTGTTTTGTGTACCGTCTACATTTTATATGAAAACCTTGTTATCTCAGGCAAGACTAATTATCTGCATCTTTAATCAAAAACTGTTTCACGAGCAAACATAAAGAAAGGAAAGCAAGTTTACCTTTAGTTAGCTGATAGTTCTGTAATCGTTCAGTTCTGAAGTAAATCCCAGAACAGTAAGCTTGACATTATTACAAATTTTCCCTGGTTTAACTGAACCTTTGAACTGAACCATAAAACTTTAATAGCCAACCAATGAAACAGTTTCTTTAATCATTTGTTACCTAATTACAGAAATATATTCCTTGCTGTGGACTGGGCTTATGTGGCGACTCAATTTGGGGCGTGAAAGATTTCAGCCTGGGAATTCCACCCGGGCAATGTTTCGGGTTACTTGGCGTCAACGGAGCGGGCAAAACCACCATGTTCAGCATGTTAACGGGAAAGATTCGTGTCACCAGTGGCGATGCTTATGTCAGTGGCAAGAGGTAGTGTTCGATGAAAAATCCGTTTTTATTACAACAAAATTAAGAAAACACAGGACAGTTCCCAGCACGGCCCGAGTTTTCTTTTGAGCCTGGCCCGACAAGGGACGCTGGGGTCACTGGGGCCGTTCGGGCCGTTCGGGCCACTCGGATCTCTCAGCTTTCCGGGCAATTTGAATAGTTTGCCTTTGTTGAAAAATATTGATTGTTGTGGCTTATTTTGTCGACACACTGTTGTCTTTTTCAGTGCTTAACATACATATTTGTATACATCAGAAGTGATACATCTAAAGCGAAATCTATGTTGACAAGTTTAGCTCATAATTCTACTTATCTATCCGCAAAAAGTAAATTAGTTAGTTAGTTAGTTAGTAAAAAATTATCTATTAACTGACATTTGTAAAATTAAAATGGTACTAGTTACCCTGCTAATTCAAATGGGTTAGCTCGGCGCGAAGCCCGGTCCAAGGAGGTTGGTTGGTGCGAGCCCGCGCCCAGCCAGACGCCAGGCCCGAGAAATTTCTTAACGGCACAACCCTAGTGTTAAACCACTGTTCACACAATGGTGAAATGCATCTTCATCCAGCAAACTGCGTGTGAGTGCCCAGTCTGAGCAAACATAAGAGACCTGCTGCGCTGCGGCGCAGCAGAAAAAACTAAGGTAATTTGAAAACACAGCCAAAGCCTCCTATTTAAACTCGGCCGAACTCTAACAAGCTAAATGCGATTTGTACTTTGCTTTGTCTGTTGCATGTAACGTGAGAGGTCGCGATTTTGCTCACGATTTTCGAAGCTTCCGTACTGTAAAGACATTCCATTGTAGTTTATTATTTTTCTAGTGTTGTCCATGATTTGAGTGTTGCATTGGCCAATGTAGGATACTGTCCACAGTTTGATGCCCTCAACAATTATCTAACAGGAAGCGAAACCCTACAGTTTTATGCTGCACTGCGCGGACTGGAAAAAGAAGATGCGAACAGGGTTTGCTTTTAATAAAAAATTTCTAAATGTATTTTTATTCTTCTGGCGGAAGCTTTGAAGATCTCTATAAACTGGACTATGCCGGTTTTTAACTATGGCAAATACAAAGGCTTGATGACCATAGCTGGGGCCCCCAAATTAAATCCAAGTATTAATGACTTTATTGCGCACCCTGCTGTGCCGTTTCCAATTTGAAGTCTAATAGAGAGGTCATATGGCGGTCAACTCTAATACAGTTTGAAGTGGAAACAGAGGGGCCCCCATCAGTGAATATATACAGATTACAAATATTAATGTTGCCAAACAAGCTTCCATCCGAACTGAAACTAACTGATAAAGCTTGAAAAGTGAAAGCGTAGACTGAACTTTAAAGAATTGATTAAAATAAACCATTTTTTATTTGTAAATTTCTGTGGAATTATCTCTATTGTCCTGTGCTAAAGTTATTGCCAGAGTCAAGTCATTCAAAATTTGAGAAAATTTCAACAAATTCATCATATCTTATAATTGCTCCTAACAAATGTGTTTGACACACCACTGAACAGAAATCCAAGGAAATAATTTTTATTTGCATTAACTAGTGCTTTCATGTTTTAACAAGTTAAATTTTCACTTTAGTTGAAAAGTCACTTGTTTTACAACATTACAATTTGTAATCTTTATATATTCACTGATGGGAACCCCTCTATTTGCACTTTAAACTGTATTAGAGTTGACCACCATTTGACCTCTCTGTTAGACTTCAAATTGGAATCGGCACAGCAGGGTGCGCAATAAAGTCATTAAGACTTGGATTTAATTTGGGGGCCCCAGCTATGGTTATCAAGCCAATACAAAACTAAAAGCAACTAAAATAGTAAGGTAATGGCCAAATAATAAAGTTAAGTAATCAATAAAGTAATAGTAAACGGATGTGGTTTAAACGAAACAAGGAGGAAAACCTGCAGCATTCACATCTTTGCAACTGGAGCAAACTTATACTACGTTAATACCCAGCTTTCTCGTTCAAAGCTTAACTCAATAGCTCTATTGTTTCAACAACAGCCTTATTAATTTAACTTTATTCCGCCACCAAGCTTTCTTTCCAAACTTGAACATCGGGAGAGCAAGAAAATTCACTCAAATTTGATTTTTAATTGACTAAATTTAGTGGTTCATTTCAGATGACGCAGCAACTAATTGAACAAATGGGACTGGAAGCGTTTGCCAAACGGAGATGTGGTACCTATTCCGGAGGAAATAAACGGAAGCTATCCACGGCAATAGCTTTAATCGGGGACCCAGACTTAGTCTTACTGGTTCGTAAAAGTTGCTACTCAGATGGATTTTGTAAGCATAAAACTTGACTAATGTTAGTACCAAAGAAGCCTACCTATGTAATTTTTTAATTAGCAGAATATATACGATTAGGCTTCGTCTTCTTCGCTATTTTGAACAAACTATCACAACGGCACTTGAAATATATCGTTCAAAATTATACGCCCGATTGCACCAAATGTTTCTACGTAAAATCTAATTATCTTAAAATCTTATTAGATAGAAAGATTTTAACATTAAACACATTTTCTATTGCACCAAAATGTTTTTGCGTAAAATCTTTTTAACTTCTATTTAAAATCTGTTTTACTAAAATCTAATTAAGGGTCACCTGACTAAAACAGCCTATCAGACACCGAGCGGCAGCTTTGAAGTTGCACCTCTGTCCAATGATAAAATACTAATGTCACGGTAGTGTGAAACTGTTTAAAATCTAATTATTCGTGTTTTCAAAACTTTATTTCTTTCTCTTTACATTCTTAGTTAGGTTAGCTAAGATTAGTCTTAGCTTGACTGTCAGAAAAGATACGATTTTGCTTATTTGATGGTAACAAATTGTGGCAACCTACTGTTTTTATCAGTAACAGTTATGAATGCAGCTTTTTTCAGGATTTCATTTAGTAAGCTATTACATCAACCAAAAATTGTGTCTTTGCAAACGTATACAAGGAAATAAATCTCTCCAAATTTTAAATTTATTAGATTTCTTACTTGTATATAAATACACAAACTAAATTAGTCGCTCAAGAAAAATAATGGAAAAAATTCCGTGAAAACTCCCAGAAAATTTGTTGAAATTGCTAGATTTTCACGTTAAACAGATTTTAAACATAGTATGAGGTATGTTTAGAATCTAATTAGGTTTCAATAGGTAATCAGATTTTAAACAGATTTTAAATATATTTAAGTTGGTGCAATGCTCTGTTCACTTAAATATATTTAAGATCTGTTTAAAATCTAATTTAGCTAATTAGATTTTAAACACATTTGGTGCAATCGGGTGATAGTCTCAGCGGTACATGACAAAAACAGAAAAATATTAAGTTAAATTTTGTTTGTGTGCTCAAATTATTAATTTTTTGTTCAGTCTTTTCTATACTAAATTATTCAGTAACAACTTCCTGTACTGACTGATTCGGGTGTGAAAAATTTTTCAAAAATTTTTAGTTCTGAAAAATCAATGTTTTTTAAATAGTTAACATTATTTTCGTCCGTTTCTCCGTTTCTGCATTTGTCCGTTACTCCGTCGTCTACCGTAAGCCATCAGCCAATCAGAAGCTTGGATTATGTAAACAACAGAAAGTTGAATCTCCGTTTCTTCGTTGCTCCGCTGCTCCGTTCAAGCATGAACCGGCCTTTAGTTATTTTTAGTACGGCGCCATACACACTATGAGTCGACTCGTTACATCTAGTATATCATTAGGCAGCCATCATTAATTAGTAATAGATGGTAGTAATTAGTAATCTATTATCTAATAATCTAGTAATCAGGTATAAAGAGAGTAGTATAGGAGACATCAAATGGGAGCACTTTGGGCTAATTTTGGATTCCATTAATGGACCTCCTGTCAAATTATGACAGTTAGCTGTCAAATGGCTGTCAATGATATTAAGCTGTCAAAATTAATGAGTTTGAGCTATCAAATTAATGGCATGTCAGGCGTAGTTGTAACTTACGTACCATCTGTCAGTGTGGTTAATTTCTGGGTTTCTATGAAATTGTCTTGTGTATTTAATGTTTCGTGTATTAATGATTAAAGCTGGCTAATATGATGAACTGTTAGCTTCTTATTTCCATCATCCATTTAATGAGTTTGGGCTAATATTTAGATTCCTCAAACTTAATTGCATGGAATTGATGTGGGCTAATATAGGATTCCTCAACTTAATAGCTTTTGGGTGAATTTTCAATTCCTCAAGTCCATGAAATATTAATTGGTTTTTGGGTAAATATTGGATTCCTCAACACTTAATAATTTTGGGTTATTTTTGGATTCCTCAAGTCTATGAAAATTAATTGATGTAGGATTCCTCAAACTTAATTGCACGAAAAATTAAATGGTGTAGGCTAAAATCGGGTTCCTAAATGTCAGTCATATGAAAGATTAAGTTTGGGCTTACTTTGGATTCCTCAAGCTTAATGGCTTGGATGATTAATAGCTTTCGTGTTTGTTTCCTCAATGTTTTGAAGGCAGATAGGGTAAGGGCGAATGTTTAATTCCTGAAATTTAAATTTAGGGTAAATTTTGAATTCCTCAAGTCTATGAAAGATTAAATACATTGGGTTTGGTTTGGATTCCTCAAGCGTAATTGCTGTGGCATTGATGTGGGTAAATATTGGATTCCTCAAACATAATTGCTTTTAGGTTGATATAGAATTCCTCAACCTTAATTGCATGAAATGAGTCTTGGGTGAAGTTTCAATTCCTCATAGGTTAAGAGATAGCTTATATGGGCTAATTTTGGATTCCTCAAACTTAATTGCTTGAATGATTAATGGGTTTTGGGCTAATTTCCGATTCCTCATAGCTTAAGACAGAGAGATTATGTGGGCTAATGTAGGATTCCTCAACTTAATAGCTTTTGGGTTTCCCTTTGGATTCCACAATGGTTATAAGCTGAATGATTAATTGATGTGGGCTAATTTTCGATTCCTCAAACTTAATGGCTTGGATGATTAATAGCTTTTGGGCTGGGTTTCGATTCCTCAAACTTAAGAATTTTTGGGAAAATTTTCGATTCCTCAATGGTTATGTGTAAATTTGAGTCCTGTTTTATTGTAGTGATCGTAACTAACTATTTTCCCAGCAGAATTTTACATAAGCAGTATAAGGTTATCGCAGAAAGTTTGTTATATACTTGTAGAGCAAACTCTCAACACCACTGCACGACACTTTCATGCTCATACAACAACTAATTAGTTAGCTATAATTAATTAAAGTTTGAACAAAATAACGAAAATCACCAAAATTAAGGTGAAATTTATTTTCCCAGCAGAATTTAACATAATAAACTTAATGTTATGATTATAAGTTTGTTACACACTTGTAGAGCAAACTCTCAACACCACTGCACGACAGTTTCAACCTCATACCTCAGCTAATTGGTTAGTTATAATTAATTAATGTTTGAGGAAAGTAACGAAAACTGCCAAAACTAAGGTGCCAATAATTTTCCCAGCAGAATTTAACATAATAACCTTAACGTTATGATTATGGTTTTGTTACACACTTATAGAGCACACTCTCAACAACACTGCACGACACTTTCCAACTCATACAACAACAAATTAGTTAGTAATGAATAATTAAAGTTTGTGTAGGATAGTGAAAATAGTCAAAACTTAGGTGACCAATAATTTTCCCAGAGAATAAATGTAACAAACGACTCCATCCTGTAGAGTAAATTTGGTACTTTGAAACGATTACCAGTTAGTAATAATTAATTAAAGCTAGCAAATTTTATTTAAAAAACAATTAACAATAATGGTGTATAGGAAGACGCACTGTTAAATCTAACAACCACATGTGTACAACGCTGGCAATACGTGAAAAATGTATAATTTCAAGAGGAAAGGCAGATGGTAATTATGCATGATTTGAAAATGAAGATGTTAAATAGAAAACGATATGAGCAGATGTTATGAAGGAATGATGAACTAGATATTGGAATTGGAAGAAATGTAAAGATAAGGAACAAGACTACATAGGGAGAATATCATAGAAACATCTTACAACAAGCTTGTTGGTAGCAGTTGAAAACACATGATAATACGAAAATGCAACTATTTTATGAAACCTAACGCAAGAATGCAGCAAAATTAATATATAATAAAGTTTATTAGCTTATTTGCTCATTTATCTCATTTGATTATTCTGTTCAACCATGTCAATCTTGGACCTTAGGAATTTGATGATTGCAGATGATGGTAAGTGAAATAATGAAATTAAATTTTTATAATTTCAGGTATTATCTCGTCAAGTATATATTGTGAATTTCCTGATATTAACTATTATGCCAATATAGACTATATCATATATGTTTATCATTCTAGAAACGCCAATTGAGAAAACGATTACGGATAATTTGGTCTTGTTATGCAATGAGATGGAGCCAAATCCAGTTGCCGACTACATGGTGGAACACGAGCGCATGACGAAACATTTCCGTGACACAATCAAGGCCGAATCACGATACGAAGGTGCCTTCAGCCTCCTATTAAAGATTAAACAACAGCATGATGTTGGACCCCTACTTTACGATTCATTGGTCAAATCCGGACAGTACAATCTGGCGAAGTTGTTTGCGAGTGAACCGGAGGAGCCAGGAGTTACATGGAAGATTTTCAGCAAGAGTAAATACATGATAGCCGAATCCAACATCACCTACCCTACC
>JASAND010013168.1:0-12990 GCA_030248195.1 Trissonchulus latispiculum
CATATGTAATGATGTCGTGTGTAGCACCTTTGCTTAACCAGCACGTGTGAATGGGACCACAGGGCAGAAACGTTTCTATCCTATTTCGCTGGGAGTTGAAAACAACCTAAAGCTGCAACTAGTAAGTCGGCATGCTACTGACAACGCCCACCGAATACTAGTATCAGTCTAGCAGAGTGGTCAGCATATGAGAGCACCTAACAGTATGAATGACATGTTTGTTGACACTTAGGTTTGTTCGTAATAGTAGCTATGCGTGTAGCTAGGTTTAGTAAGTTTATACTATATATATTTCATATTTTATTTTGATAATTTTATGATTTCTTTATATTTATAGTTTTGTTGGAACTTCTCTTTTGGAGTCATTATGCTTATCATGTAATATCGCTGGGTTTTTACATGTTGTTCGCCTTGGTTGTATATACCGGGCAAATCAGGTGATGGTTCTGTTCGGGCTGTACCGCCATCGCCGTCTATCCTATCTATGACTTTAAATAGGATAACTTTAAGCAGGTAGGAAACATTTTGTTTAGTTTTTTCTATAGAGTATGTTTTTTTCCAAATAACAGGGGCCTACTTTATTTTAAGCGAGATTTAAAATGGTGTGAAATATTGTTCAGCTCATCAACTCCAATTACTATACTCATTTCAGCAAGCAGAAGAAGTCAGCTTCGTTGACATGCTTGCGATAAAAAGAATGCCCGTGTCTAATTATATTTTGGAACAATATTGCTTGCGAGTGACTATACCTTCAAATACAAACATTTGGGATTTTTTCAGGATAACCCCCCCAGGCCCAGATTCCGCAAAACTTGACCAAATGAGCTGAAATTAGGTATGGGTATGTTTTCGACCACGCTGAGTTCAAATATCGCAAAATTTCTCGATTTCTCGGTTTATACTTGTCCGTTTGTCCGTTTGGGGGTTTGGGCGTTTGCCCGTTATGGCGTAGACTCAATTGAAATGAAGTTGTCCGTTTGTCCGTACGGAAGTGTCCCTATGGGCGTAAGAAAAGTTGAGCAGTGTTGAACATTTTCCTACGCCCAAACGCCCAAGCGGACAGACGGACAAACTGACAAGTATAAACCAGGCTTAAGGGGGGTCAAGAGGAACCGAAAACTTTTTTGTCTTCGATTTTGCTGAAAAGTTCTATACAGGGGTTTTCGAGGTCGCAGAACACGAATCTTAAATCCGTTTTTCGATTCAGCTTTTCGTTAGCTCAGTATAAGCTTACTTACATCTTAAGCTTAAAACGTTAGCTTATACTGAGCTAACGAAAAAGCTGAATCAAAAAACAGATTTCAGATTCGTGTTCTGCGACCTCCATAAACCCTGAATACAACTTTTCAGCAAAATCGAAGACACAAAATTTTTCGGTTCCCCTTGGTCCCCCCTTACGAATCGAATAAATCGAATTTCACGAAATAGAAAAATTTTGCGATATTTGAACTCAGCGTGGTCGAAAACATGCCCATACTGAAAAGATCCAACATTTGATGCCACAAGGTCTATTTAAATCCGCAACTTGGTGACATCAGACAAGTAATGAAAGTTTCTATGAGTTTCTATCTTTGTAGACTACAAGGATACAATAGCCTCCGCTGCGATGCATATAACAGTTAAGTAACAAATTTTCAAATTTGTATCCCTATTTCAATAGGATTTTAAGCCGGAAAGTAGTTACAAATAACGGGCATATTGAAATAAAGTCAAATGCAGGAAACTTTATGCTTCGAGCAGCAGCAGCAGCAGCAGCAGCAGCAGCATAGTCTGCCTATAATTTAGGGCGAGACTAAGGCCCTATTTCTTTAAAGATTAAACGGATTAGATTAAAATTAATCCGCATTAAAGAAATAGCACCTCGGATTAAACGGATTAAAATTTAATCCAGCGAGTTATACGAGTTAAATGGATAAATCCTGTTTCTTTAATGCACCTAAGATTAAAATTTTACACCGGTTTGCACCAACCCATATAAGCTCGAGGTTGAGATTACCTTGAGCTTAGCTCGAGATTAGTTTGAGGTTATCTGCAAGAGCGTTGCATCAACAAATGTTTGAGATTAACTCAACCTCGAGCTAATCTTGAGCGTCTAAATTTCAATCCTGGTCAAGAGTAGGATTGACTCTATTTCTGACCAGTTTTACAGCAAAATAACCGCGTTGAACAACGCATATAATTTGAATTCTCAAATTTGAATGCCCAGTTACAGGAATCTGCAACTGTTCGCAGAAATTAGACAACGTAATTTCTAAGTGTTGTTTTGTAAATGTTCTTATCATTCACAAAAACATTAATTCTAACCGCTGCCTTCGTGCTCCTAAACTTGAATAGTAGGAGGTAGCAGTCGTCGTCGCAACTGCAAACATTTGGAAGCAGCTCCAGCTTGACTAATCTGTAACAGAAATCAGTTGGTGCAAGAGATAACCTCGAGGTTGTAGTTAGAGATGAGCTCAAGCTTACCCGATCTTGAATTCGAGATTAGCTCCAGCTTAAGCTTGGGCTAATCTCGAAGTTGGTGCAAACGGCCGTTTAATCTAATCCTGTTTCTTTATTCACACTTCGGATTAAAAAATCAACGAGTTAATTTTAATCCGACCTGCTTAATCGCTGTTTCTTCAAAGATTTATTTTAATCCGTTTAATCAGCCGCCTGTATTTTCCACTAGTTTTTAATCCCCGTGCAGCTACGCGGATTAAACGGATTAAAACTTGGCGGATTAAAATTTTTAATCGCTGTTTCTTTAATGGCGGATTAAACGGATTAAAATCAACTCGTTTAATCAGCGGATTAAAAATGGTCGGATTAAACGAGATAATTTTAATCCTTTTAATCCGTTTAATCCATCATTAAAGAAATAGCAATTAAAATTTTAATCCGGCTGATTTTTAATTCGTTTAATCCGACTATTTTAATCTTTAAAGAAATAGGCCTTAAGATCACAGGTAACTACGTGGTGTGAGATGCCAATAGGACTAAGCCCTAAGTTGATTAGAAAATATCAAACAACACTGAATTTACTGTCAAGTCCACGAACTGAACTAAACAAGTCTTAAAATACAAAGTCAAACAATAGCTCAAATATTTTCACATCAATTTCGAATATAGAATACGTTAAATTTACAGCGCAGCTGAAATTACAAAACAACCCGGACACTCCAAACTATTCGTTAAATCAGCGAACCCCCAAAGATCGGACCAAAGCGGCAAGAACCCCTGACCACTCTGCAACTCAATCCAATCCCCACTAACTATTCCAGCGTGAACTAATTTGAGGAATTAGCTAAAGTACCGGTGAATTTAGGCACTTGCGAAAACACTCAGCGTTTTGTTATCTTTGAATAATTTCGATACAAATCTAGAATTTAAAAGTGCCTGCTAACTTCCCACAATTTTTATCTTAATTGCCCGCTATCTTCACAATTGGTGAACCTTATTCTCTCGCAATGGTACTGATGCCTAATACATGACACGGAAATGTATGTACCAAAAACTGTGATCACTTATACCAAAAGTCCATAATAGTAAGAAACTCTTACACTAGCATGTACAATTCATGCTAGGTATGCTCGATTCCTTAAAACTCGGGACCTCCCCGCCCCGCAACTTCCGGGGAGAGCCACATTTTGCACTAAATACACGCTTTCATATAAGCGTATGTCTGTTCGCTAATGGAGCTACTAGCCGAAGGCTTACGATAATTAATTTATTAGTTATTTGAATTAATTAATTATAACTTTAATTAATTTAGTGCAATTAAAAAACTAATTTAACAACATTTAACAACAACAACAACATGTAGCACATTTTTTGTTCTTTTCGATGATATAAAATTTGTTGAATAATGCGAAAAAGAAACGTAATCTCGCAACAATTTTCAGATCATTGAAAAGAGCAGAAAAGATGCTACAAAGTGGTTGAATGAGTTTTTTAATTACACTGAGCTAACTGAAGGTATAATCAAGAGTTTATGAAAGGAGGAGTGAGACATTTGTAAACATTAAGGCCAAAATTTCGGGAGGCTTCTCAGCAACGCTGACATTTTTCAAAAACGGGCGTTTTCGACAAATTAAATACTATAACTTGAGCGAGGAAAATAATTTTCATATTATTATATTGCGTAGAATGAGATCATTGCAACGATATAAAAATTATGTAGCTCGGTTCTGGCTATCACTTACAAATCCGGTAAAAACGTAACGCATCTTGAATAACTAATGAATTTCATAAAATTTTCGTGGGAAGAATGTTTTATTGCCTGATTTGCAACAAATTGCCTGAATCGAACTATATAATTTTAATATCGTTGAAAAGATCACATTCTACGCAACATAATGATGTAAAAGTTATTGCTGTACGGCTTTCCTATCTCACGTTACAGTGTTTCATTTGTCGAAAACGCCCGTTTTTTGAAAAATGTCATCGTTGCATGCTATGTATTCCATGTTTGGTATAATTAATTAATATAAATAACTAATAAATTACCTACCGTAGGCTAATGGACCCATCAGCGAGCAGACACACTCTTATATGAAAGCATGTATTTAGTATTTAGTGCAAAGTGGGACGACGAAAAGTTACGGGGGGTCCATAGTTAATGAACCGAGGATACCTAGCATGATTGGTACATGCTAGTGTAAGAGTTTCTAACTATACTATACTGTACTATATATACTATACTGTACTATAAATTTTCAGAGATTTGCCCTAATTTCAACTGGATTTCGACGAATTAGTGTCTGCATAATAAACAACAAGGTTACCGAAATTCTATTGAAATTAGACATGTTAGAAATTAGATTATGTTTGAAAATCTATTCCGAATTCAATATGCGCCGTAACGGCAACTTTACATCATTAGATTCAGCAAAGACGGAATATTTAACATGACTTATCTACACGCAATTTTTTGATACCAGTATCTTGAAATTTTGGGTCACAAAGTAGTAATTTTTTGAAAAATCAAATTTCAAATTTTGAAAAATTACTCTTAATGGAGTGAAGCAGTGAACGAGCGGTGGCTTGACAAAGTTGGAAAAGCGGCAAAGATCAAAGGATTCTGAAAATCGAAAAATGCTAATAAAAATTCAAAGCTTAACCGATTTCTACGTTCTTGCGTCATTCTGCGTGTTTTCAGATGGGAAAATTTTCCTCAAAGACGTTTTCAGACTTTTTAGCGTGCATATTCCGGAGAAAAACGTCGACAAACCGATATTTTGAAAGTTTTAAAATTTTTCAAAATTTTAAATTTTATAAAAACCTTCTTTTCATCATGACGATTCAGAAAACATAATTATGGGTCTCCGATGAATATTAAATGCAGTATAAGTGATCACAATTTTGTACACACATTTTTGTGGCAGACTTTATGTCAAAATGTTGCGCTACGACGCATAATGCTAGGGGAAACAAGTAGGCCCCTGCAAGGGGCATTATCTCGCCGCTGAACTTAAATAGACTGAAATGGTACTGTACTTTTCCATACCAGATGTCGAGGATGGCTAAGCTGACGTGTCTAGCTACAAATGTGTAAGCTGACCGCCAGTAATCGCAGGCGCTCGGGGATGGAAATCGCACAGTGTAGACGGAATATCTTCTGGTTGCTACAACTTCCCAAAATCAAAATTTTTAAGAGAGTGGACCATAAGTAGTATTTCTGTTTGCAAAATTAACTTGTTTTGCAAAGGGCTATATGCCCCGGATTCCATATTCATTCTTCCTCACAGGCACACTATAGCTAAGTGTGAGTGGTCGTCTATTCTGCACGGTCAACACACTGATTGGGAAGCGACTGAATTAATGACTAACTAGGCACAGACTACCGTTATCATTGTGGAAACTAATTTGCATATTACAAGAGTTGAAGTTTCTACAATTTTTAGACAACCAAAGGGATACCAGTGAAAACGATTGTTGCAAAGGGGGTTCCCTGAATTAACAAGACAACCTGAACTAATAAAAATCTAATTCTCGAATTTTTTGAGCCAAGAAAGGGAATTTTTCAAGCGATATTTCATGGATTCAATTCTAAGCCAACGCCCCCTTCTTTTAAAACCAGCCACTTAAGGTGGTAGTACCACTACCGGGGTGGACTTTGAACAGATACTGTGAACTAAATACTCAATGAAAATGCTTGAAATTTGACACCTTTGTTCTTTATCATGTTCTGCATCAAATGCGCTTGCCTACAACGGGGGGCTGGCTTCCTGTCTACACCAGAGGAAATGTATTAAAAGCTTTGAATTTAAATATCTCCTTCATTCCTTTATGATTTTGTTTGAAATTTTGCATGCAAGATTTATTAGTTTATACGCTCAGGCCGTTTTTTAGTTTTTCGTAGAAGTGCATTTTCAATTTTTTAGCTTATTTTGAAGTATTGTAAATTCTATATCTTGCTCACTACTGCGTTTTTCGAAAAACAAAGAAAACGGCCTGTATGATAAAACATATCTGGAAAATTTGGTCAAGTTTGGTTAAAGCAGTTACGAGAAAATCTAAAACGAAGAATTCGCAACTTTTCATTGATTGCTTTGGTTTTGGGAGTTTGTAATGCTTTCAAGCAGTTGCAAAGTGGTTTCGGTTAAATCATACACATAAGTAACACAACGACAACCGTTAAAACCCAACAGATTGAATTTTATGATAAATGGTTCTTGGTTTACATTGAGTGTGCAAACGTCAACGTAATTCAGCTATATATTCAACCGCTTGTAACTTTTGATAGAAGCCACGTACAGAAGAGATATGCACAAAGCACCTTTTGTCTCTGCTGCTTCTCATGGCAGGGCAAAATTTAATATTTAAAGCGTAAATAAAATTTTGATTATTTGCGCAGCGCAAAGCCACGATGGTAGCTAGCCACTTATGCACTCTCTAACACAAGGATTTTGTGCAAAGATAGTTTGCCATCCAGTCTTGCATTTCCCAATGTTTTGTCAAGATTGCTTCATCCATGGAAAAATTACGTAGGAAATCCCGGTAGTGGTACTACCACCTTAAATGATCATTGTGTTGAGCATAGTGCACAAATTCTGCATAGCACTAAAACAGTTTAAAATGAGACTTATTCGATTACAAATATCTCACCTCTGGGCGAAACAAAAATTTTCAAATCTTTGCTTTTATTTCAATACGATTTTAAGTAAGCCTATTTTATTTGTTACAAATATTGCCGGAAAATTTTGCCGAAAGAAAGAAATTTTTATCTAAGCATATCCAGACAAAACCTCAAATAAACCGATATTTTATAATTTTAAATTGAATTGAATTTGTTAAATAATGTTATAGGTCTACGATAAATATTTGTGTTCACAGTTTGTAAATACATTGTTGTGTGAAGCTTTAGTATTGTGAGTTAATAATTAGCTATTTTCGACTAGTCAGTTAGTATGCAATGCAACATGGCCATGGCCGTTACAACACTGCTTTTATTATAGCTGGGCAATGGGCATCATAAGCATAGGTGTAAGGTGGGGGGGGGGGGGGGGTTGGGGGGGGTAGCCCCCCCCAAGCCTTTATTAAACCCTCCCCCAAAACTTTTTGGGGGGGGGGACGTCCCCCCCCCCCAACTGGGGGGGGGGGTGGGGGGGGGGGGGGGGGGTAGTCGCGCCGAAGGCGCGAAAAATGGCCAAAAATTGGGTATTTTTAGGGTAAATTTTGAAAAAATTTTCAAAAATGTCGAAATTTTTGGCTTAAACTGTTTATTATTATGAGAAATACACGTTTTTAACTGTATTATGGATCTTATGACTCAATATTGACCTTATTTTGGACTTGGAAACATGTTGGCGATCAAGTTTTTGAGTTTAAAACCACTGTCTAATGTTAAAATTACTTTATGGTTAGATGTTTTTCATCATTAGAAACGGCTGAAAATGCGATTTTTGGCATAAAAAATGAAAAATTTTTTTGGGGGAGGGTTGGGGGGGGTCCTGGGGGGGTTGGGGGGGGGGGGGTCGCCATAGGGGGCCCCCCAGAAAATTTTGGGGGAGGGAGCCTCCCCCACCCCAAATCTCCGTTACACCTATGATCATAGGTGAACCAGGCTACAGTTTACCCCCTGTGAGACCCCCCCCCACGGAGAGGCCAGACCCCCCTCCCCCCCTACCCGGCCTCAACTACTCCCCCCCCAAGCCGAGCTCAAACCCCCCTCCCCCCCTAAAACTGGGTCCAAACCAAGTAAAAAATGCAAAATTTTTGAAAAAGTTTTTTGCAATTTCTGAAAATTTTTGAAAAAAATTCGAAAAAATGGCTATAAATCACCTGCAAATAGCCAAAGATGGTTATTTATAGCAATTAAAAGGTAATATACGCAATTATAATTCACAATTTGGCCTAATTTAGGCATATTTTAGCACAAATTTGTCAATTTTCAAGCCCTATTTTCGCATACGAATGCTATTGACAGAAGCTTTTGAGTACGTTTTATGTACTGTACATCGAAAAAGGACCATTTTAAGCTAAAAAAACTTGGGTACAGTTTAGGGGGGGCCCCCCTCCCCCAAATTTCGGATTTTGGTGGGGTCCCCCGAGCCAAATTTTTGGACCTTCTACTCCCCCCCCAACCCAAACAGGTGGTACACCTATGATGGGCATGGCCTTGAGAAAACGTTGGGGGAGGGGGTAGCCGAAATTAGGGTGGGTGGGGTCAGCCGTTTTGAGGTGGGGTCGGGGTGGGGTCCGGAAAAATCGAATTTGGGGGGGTATATATAAAATTTTTTGGTCAAAAATTTAGAAAAAATTCTCAAATTTGCTAAAAAGCGTTATTTCCAACTAAAAATCAACAATATTTCTTCATTTTTGCTCATTTGTTCGAAAAACTTGGATTTTTTGCAAAAATTTCGAATTTTCCAAAAAATTTCGATTTTTACTAATTTTGGGCCACATTTTCAAATTTTTGAGGGTGGGGTCTGGCAAATTTGGGTGGGTGGGTTCTGGGATTTGGCCATTTGGGGGTGGGGTCTGCCCATAGGTGTAACGGGGATTTGGGTTGGGGGCCCCCTTTTTAGACCCCCCCAAACCCCCCCCCCCAAATTTTTTTTTCAATTTTTATGCCAAAAATCGCATTTTCAGCCATTGCTAATGCCGAAAAACATGAAATCATTAAGTAATTTTAACATTAGACAGTGTTCTTAAACTCGAAAACTTGATTGCCAACATGTTTCTGACTCCAGAATAAGGTCAATATTGAATCTAGAAGTCCATAAAACCGTTATAAACGTGTATTTCTCGCGATAATAAACACGTTAAGCCAAAAATTTGGACTTTTTTGAAAAATTTTGCAAAATTTGTTCTAAAAATGCCCCATTTTTGGCCCAATTTTCGCGCCGTCGGCGCGACTACCCCCCCCCCCCAGTTGGGGGGGGGGGGGCGGGGGCCCCCAAAAATTTCTGGGGGTGTTTTGTTTGAAAAAATGGCTGGGGGGTTACCCCCCAACTGTTAACTACAAATTTTTTCCCGATATTTTTCCGATTTTTTCCCGATACCTGAAAAAATCGGTATAATATCCAAATAAATTTTCCTGATTTTTTCCGATTTTTTCCCGATTTTTTCTAATTTGGAAAAAATCGGAAAAATCAGGATAAACTCAGAATATATAGATATATAGTTTTCTCAGTTTTTTTCCAGGAGTTTTCGATATTTTCTAATTTGGAAAAAATCGGAATAATTTCGGAAAAAATCAGAATAAACTCAGAACAAAAAGATTTCTCAGTTTTTTTAGGAATCTTTTCCGATTTTTTCATTTCCAATTCTTAGGTGTGGCTGGGCATAAAGCGGGGTAAAACGCAGATCCTGCGCAGATTATGTGCGCAAAAAATTGTACGTGTCGAGTTTAGTATATTCGCCAAGTTTCATCCCCGTACCACTTTCCGTTAAAAAGTTGCGCTAAAAATCGCTTACGAGAGTGATGTTTTTTTCCCCGATTTCTCGATTGTGATGTCTCATAAGTTTGTTTTGTAGCTTTAATAACTAAAGATAGAAAAATTTTTGCCTATGAAACCCATATATATTCTTGTAGTACAAATCAAAAATAAGATAAAAAATAAGCTAGTTTTTATGCCCGGAAAAATTTTTTGGCTTGGGGCCAAAGTCGGCCAAAACGCTAAAATGGCCAAAAAGTATGCTTCAAAGGCGCCTTAATAAGTCAGATTGGGCTATATATGGGGTAATGCTGACTATATGGTTAAATAGTACACATATCGGGGTCGTTCAAATGCTATATATATGATTTTCCGTCTCCGTGCGTAATTTTTCGGTACTGGCCGGCCAAAGTTGGTGAATTTTGGGTTGAACCTTGAACTTAAATTTTTCGCTTATTTTGCTACATGGGGGCTCAAATTTTGCATACAAAGGTTTTTTGGGACGGAGAATCGATTCCCGCTATCAGGTTTGCTGCCCGAGTAACCCAAGTTGCTGGGTTGGTTCCACTTGACCGTCTGAGGGGTCAGTCAGGTCGGTAACCGCTTCCCGGAGGTCCATAGTAGGCTTTACAAAGCCTCTCCAAACTTTGTCTATAGGGGTTTTCTGGTGCGCCCAGCTCATTCCCGGTGTCCGTTTGCCGTCTGACCCACCCATCCTGCTGTGCTGGTTCCACTTTGCCGTCTGGAGGGTCCGGTCGGTACCGACTTCCGGGAACATCATATAGGACTGTATATACATAGCCTCTCGAAACATTGTCTATAGGGGTTTTCTGGTGCGCCCAGCTCATTCCTGGCATCCGTTTTGCCGTCTGACCCACCCATCTTACTGTGCTGGTTCCACTTTGCCTTCTGGAGGGTCAGGTCGGTGGGAGGTCATGAGGTCAAAAATGAAATTTTTCAAGTGGTCAAATTTGGTAACAAATGAAAGCCCTAAGCGAACTGAGCAACTTTTGTCATAGAACTGCATGCTCAAAGTGGCTGTAGAGTGCTGTGGTGGGCTGGGATGGGGACTTAGGCGATTTTCGGTCAAAAATGAAATCTTTCAAAAGTGGTCAAATTTGGTACCAAATGAAAGCCCTAAGCGAGCTGAGCAACTTTTGTCATAGAACTGTATGGTCAAAGTGGCTGTGGAGTGCTGTGGTGGGGTGGCGTGGGGACTTATATATATAAGTGATTTTCGGTCAAAAATGACATTTTTCAAAAGTGGTCATATTTGGTACCAAATGAAAGCCCTAAGCGAGCTGAGCAACTTTTGTCATAGAACTGCATGCTCAAAGTGGTTGTGGAGTGCTGTGGTTGGCTTGCTTGCTACTGTTGAAAGATATCTATATATACATACCTTCAGGAGCATATATACATATATAAAATAATAGAAAACAAGAACAAAAAGTGCTCCTTCGTCGCATGTAAGGAATAGCATATGAGTCTTCGTAGGCAGGTTATACATTGAAGCAAAAAACTAGCCTGTAAAATACATATGAGTTCCGTAGGGAGGTTGTAAATGTAAGGAAAACTGTGTCACTGCTTAACATCCTTGAGCTTGTCCTACGTAGAGGCTCAGATTGGTGTCACAGTGCTTTCCACATTAAAGTCCTCATTAAACAACCTCAGCTTCATCCTCATTACGGAAAAATTAATAGACGTTTGGCCCATAAGAAATGGACTGTAGTGAACTAACTGCTCAAGCTGAACTGTACATACAACCTTGATGTTTCCTGGAACACTATGGCACACCTCTAATGCATTCTCAGAAACACATTCACATTATACACACACTGAGAATGCGTTCCCACTTGGCTGTGAGTCTGAGCGCCTCATGGCGTACCAAATTGAGCATATGCACACTATAATGACTGATCAACATTATATGAAGGATAACTTGTAATGAAAAGCTTTATGCAGAGTGGATCATAGGGGTCGCGTGCAAAGGACTACGTATAATAATATGTGTGAAAAGTGGCTTTGAGACAGTGTTAAAATGGCTGCGCAGATCCCGAAGCAGATTCTTGTCATCGCAGATTGAAGAGCACATCGAGTTTAGTGTGTCTGTGAAGTGTCAGCCCCGTATCACTTACCGGTGTAAGTTGCGCCCCGGACCGTCTATGGCGGCGATGTTTTTTTTCCGGTTTCTCCTATTTGATTGTTGAATTGTACATAATGTTCGCCGCTTTCACGTGATCTGCAGCGGTGGGCCAACCTAAAGGGCTATGGGGTCTAGTAGTACCCTCTAAAGAATTTAAGAATCAAAAAAATTTTTGAGCCGAAGCTGCGCCACGGCGCCGCGGTGGCGCCGCAAATTCGGCTCATGGCGAAAAGTAACCATTTTTGTGGTCGTCGCTCAGGTCGAACGTTACGGGCTGGAGCTGATTTCTTTTTATGTTCCAGAAATTACATATATTGAACTAACTAACGGTCCAGGTTGCGTTTCTCTATCACTTCCTAGCGACCACAGTGGCCCGTCAAAGATGGCGAAAATTCGAAAAAATGAAAAATCGAAATTTCTCGCTATCTATTTAACTTTGAAAGCTCAAATCTTCCATACAATGGTTTTCTGGCACGGGAAATCGATTCCCGCAGTCAGTTTTACCGTCAGACCCACCCATCTTGCTGGGCTGGTTCGACTTTGCCGTGTGGAGGGTCAATACGGAAGCCGCTTCCTGGAGGTGTCCATAGTAGGCTCCCCTGGCCTCTCAAAACTTTGTCTATAGGGGTTTTCTGGTGTGCCCAGCTCATTCCCGGCATCCGTTTTGCCGTCCGACGTGTCTATATTGCTGGGCTGGTTCTGCTTTGCCGTCGGGAGGGTCAAGTCGGAAACCGCTTCCTGGAGGTCCATAGTAGGCTCTACCTGGCCTCTCAAAACTTTGTCTATAGGCAGGGGCGTATCCAGGATTTTGAAAAGGAGGGGGTTTTAACTAAAATTTACTGAAAAGGAGGGGTTTTGACAAAAAATTTGCATTTTCTGTCAATGGAGTATTGATAAAAGTTAACCCAAAAGGAGGGTTTTCAACCCCAAAACCCACCCCTGGATACGCCCATGTCTATAGGGGTTTTTTTTGTGGTGTGCCCAGCT
>JASAND010013169.1:0-12576 GCA_030248195.1 Trissonchulus latispiculum
CATTCCTGCTCGGAAATATAGCACAATAGGAATATTTTCACTAGTCTTATGGTCTATTTCCTATTTCTGTTTGTACTAAATAGTCATGTTTCGTTTATTTCTAGCTAAGGCCTAAGATTAAAATATGAAATAGGAAATAGACTAACGACGCTAAATAAATAAAAGAATGCCGCCCGACCAATCGCCTCACTGCTCGTAACTGATTGGTTTTGATTACTAAGCTGCTAAGAGTTTTAAAGAAAGCTGGAATCGTACTGGATAAACAAAATAGTGATCAATACAATTAACTGATTAAGTAATTAGTTAAATAATTTAATTTTTTTCATTCTGCTTAGTTTCCCAAATTGGAAACGAATATTATAAACAATTTCTATATACATATTGCTAAGTTGATAAAACAAGTCTTTAACCATGTACATGAGCTTAAACTTTATACTTTGATCTGAGCAATTTCTCATAATTTGTCCAAAGTCAGTGAAGAATAGTCAATTTCAATAGAAATTGAAATTATTTTTTTAAATATAAATGGAATTATAATCTTAAATTTCAGTATAAGTTATAAATAAAAGCTCCTTATATGCTTTGCAATTTGCACTTACCTCCACCACTTTTCCAGACCGTTTCGTAGTTTTTCAGGTATGTAATACATAGGCGCTCTCAACACTGACCCTTATTCAATCCTTGCCATTTGGTAGTGAAAGTCTGAAAGTTTTCGTAAACTAGAAACAAGAGTGCACTGAAACTTTTTCTGATTGCGGTACTTTGGATTCTAACTTTTATCTTGACGTGGGCCGGAACGATTCGGGATTCGAGCTGGCTCAAACTAACAAGAATCGCTTGGGGGTTGGATCTGAGCGGATCGATTTGGATCGCCTCCTGAACACTTTAAGCGAATCGGTACGACAGGATCATCCAGATCGAATGGCTTGAATTTTTGATTTCGAGTCCAGCAAGTGCCAATCTAACAAATACTTTTTGAGGCAGCAGCACAGTTGCGACTTATAATTGGCTTCAAATCGGAAGGTTACAATTCGTTGCCCTAAGCCATGATTGGCTCACTTAAAAACAAGGTTTCCAGAATTTTGTCAAGCTCTTCGGAAGGGAGAGGATGGAAAGCAGTCAATTTTCTGAATATTAATTGTTTCACATTCAAAAACTTAGTATATAAGGTAGGTAGCCTGACCTACTATGCACTAGCTTTAAAACAAAATTTAGTTAGAGTTCCAGTTTCTTGGCATTCAAACTCAGCTCCAGTTGGCCGGCTATACTGTCTTGAATTTCAGTTCTAGAGTACTCTTGGGGCCTTTTCAAGAAAGGGTAGAGTAGAGTAGAGTAGAGTTAAAAATAGCTGTTTTAACTCGTTTTAACTCCACTCAAGCTTGAGTTTACCTCTTTTAACTCTTTCATGAAAAGGATCGAGTTAATTTTAACTCTACTCTACCCTTTCTTGAAAAGGCCCTTGGTTCTAGTTCTCTGCACTTCACAAGGGTCACTGTAAAATGCTTTACCAAAGAAAAAAAGTATAGCGGTCCAGAAAAGTGATGGAGACAAATGCAAAGCATATTAGGAGCTTTTATTTATAACTTATACTGAAATTTAAGATTATAATTCCATTTATATTTTAAAAAATAATTTCAATTTCTATTGAAATTGACTATGCTTCACTGACTTTGGATAAATTATGAAAAATTGCGCAGATCAAAGTAAAAAGTTTAAGCTCATGTACATGGTTAAAGACTTGTTTTATCAACTTAGCAATATATAGAAATTGTTTATAATATTCGTTTCCAATTTGGGAAATTAAGCAGAATTAAAAAATTAAATTATTTAACTAATTACTTAATCAGTTAATTGTATTGATAGCTATTTTGTTTATCCAGTACGATTCAAGCTTTATTTAAAACTCTTAGCAGCTTAGTAATCAAAACCAATCAGTTACGAGCAGTGAGGCGATTGGTCAGGCGGCATTCTTTTATCTATTTAGCGTCGTTAGTCTATTTCCTATTTCCTATTTTAATCTTAGGCCTAAGCTAGAAATAAACGAAACATGACTATTTGGTACAAACAGAAATAGGAAATAGACCATAAGACTTGTGAAAATATTCCTATTGTGCTATATTTCCGAGCAGGAATAGGATGGCGGTTGGCTCCCTTGACAATTGATTAATAGTTTACCGTTTATCCTTTGTCAGTTTGTCCGTTTGTGTGTTTGTCCGTTTGTCTGTTTAGGAATTGTCTTTGGCAACAAAATGAGGTTTAGCATGTTTCAAACGGTTTCGACTTGTGTAACCAGAAGCAAAATTTTAAAATTCTATTTTCGCCAATTTTCAATAGGAAATGAAAATTCGAGTGACCGTAAGCCCGGTTCATACCTATTTTTCTTTTGTCCGTTTCTCCGTTTGTCCGTTTTGCTGAACTCACAGATCAGTTCATACCTAGCTTTCCATTAATTGTCCGTTTGTCCGTTTCCGTTTGTCCGTTTGTCTGGTTTGCTTTTCTAAACTGATTCACGCTTGTTGCTTACAGACAACTGGAAAAGTAGAGCAGTGTTGAAATCTAAACGGACATCCCTAACGGACAAACAGACAACCGGACAAAAGGACAAACGGAAAACTATGAATCAACAACTCAAACGGACAAACGGACAAGAGGACAACCGGACAAGCGGACAAACAGAAAAACGGAAATGTATGAACATATGTGAGCGGACAAACGGACAATCAGAAACGGATAAACGGACAGAGGTATGAACTGGACTTAACTTCTTTACTCTCATGAGACCAATTTCATTATTAGTTACAGCGTCACCAGTTGTGAACCTATTGTGACTAATCATGGAATCGGTAATGAGCATCTATATATATATTGGATGTCATCCTCATCAAGGTTTCAATTTCAAGGAATCTGTGATGTAGGTGACCATGAATCAGAAGCGTCAAGTTGAAAAAAGAGGCAGCAGTAGATAACTGTGAAATCAAATCAGATATTGTTGTAAAAATAGTGACTCAGATTAATTTTGTCCTAAAACCGCAATTAGTTTGTTTTCAGTTTTGAAGTTGACGAATTCAGCTAAACAAACTAATTCTAAGCTCTTTTTTACTTTTATAGATATGCTTTAAAATTAATACCACAGATTAAGTAGATATCTTCGCTGAACTCGTAATCTCTGCCAAAAGGATGTCCGAAAGTATTGTTAAAACTGAACTTTTATTTAATATTTAACATATACCAAATTATTCCTCTAGTTTCCTGGCACATTAGTTTTCTGAAATTATTTAATTGATTCTTGTTTCTGCAAAACTACAATGAATTATCCTCTTCGTTGTCCTCCATCCATAGTAGCCATGCAGCCAAACCGTGGCAATAACGGAAAATATAAATTCATTCAAGAAAAATAAATAAATAGATAAAATAAATAAGCTTCATTCATTCGTATTGTTTTCACGCCCAAGATCCTATCCTCCAACTATGTAAGCAATCTCAGACCACTCGTTACAAGCTACCAATTCAAGCATTATTCTTCTATTCCCAGTCTGATCCATTCTAGAGCACAGATTCATTATCCCAAATACCCCTATTTTTCGCCACCACTGCGGCCACGGCTCAGCGCCCTGGCCCCTGATCTCTATTAACCTCCGGAATTTCTATGAGCGCAGGAGATGAGCCAAACACCAACAGCACCCAGGAAGATGTGAGCGAGGCTGAGGTCGGACTTAGCTCAAAGTTAAGCCATGATGAACTCTGTCCTTCGCTGGTTTCCGAAACGGGAGATCACGCCAGCCTAGCCCCGCCCACCATCATCCTTGCCCGAAGTCCCACCTGTCCCTACAAAACGCAAAAGTCAAAATCTGAGGTGACCAAACAGCTGATCAAAGACGTGGCCCTGCAACATGGATACTTCACCGATACAAAGTTTCGACTAGGTTCCAAGGAATGTTATAAAGGTCTGTGCGTTAAATCAAAGGCTCCCTGTGCACTGCATTTGCAGGACGGATCCATGCAAGATTTCTACGCCTGGCAAGACTTCTCCCATCCCAATCTGCTGCATCTACTGAAGATTGTTCCGTTTGGTCCCAGTACTTGTCTGATCATTACTAATTCGTTCAACGGCACCCTGGCCAGCCTACTCGAATCCAAAAATCCCTACCTGGTCAACGAAGAATGGGTCAAGTTTTACACCGTCCAAATACTGGCAGCCTTGGACTACCTCAAGAGTCAGGATGTGGCTCACGGTAGCTTGAGCCTCGAAAATCTGATGCTAGTCCGACAAGACCTGTTACAGCTCGGGGGCCTGGCGAAGCTGGCCTACTGTAAACCAGGGAGTAAGATCTCCACGAGCCTTCTGGAGAAAACAGAACCGGTCGCTCCAGAATTGCAAAGCTCAAGTGGCCCGAAGGATCCCTACAAAGTGGATATGTTCCATTTAGGCAGTATAATTTGGTTTATGCTAACGGGTACTGAATACCACGCAACGGCGCAGCCAGTCACAGCTGTCACAGCCAGCTGTAAGCTAGCCGTTGCTTCACTACTTCACCCTAACCCGAACATGAGAGGCAGTCTGAATTCGGTGAAGTACTCTCACTGGATGGAAAAGGAGCCAATCATCGAGACCGTTGCACTGCCACTGAGCACGATGGAAGCGTCCACCAGCTCAGAGGACTGTCATACTCTCAAAAGCTTGGAATCTGGCACCACCGAAAATTTCATCACAACTGTTGAAACGTGAGAAACAGAATACTATTTCATTGACGACTTTTTTGAATCGAAAAGAATAACAGACACTAATCTTCTTGTTTTGTTATAAAATTAAAAATAATGGATCTTGACTAATTCTGCCAAAATAATTTGGAATTGGCCTTTGCTAAAGTGTACCAAGTAACGAAGTAGCATATTTCACAATATTGGCCAGCCAGAAAACCAGTTTTGTAGAAATTTTGAGGGGTGGGGTACTTGGTTGACGGTGTCACAGGGAAAATTTCCCCTCGTAAATTTCCCGAGGGAAATTTTTCCCCGGGAAAGTTTCACTAGAGAATTTTTTCCTCCCGAAAGAATTGACCTGCAACAGTATTATATTCGGCATGTTTATTTAAATATTTAGTTTTCCTAAAATCTTTTAATACAGCTTTATTTCATTTTTGATTATATATAGTAGTTTATTTATATATTCTATATATAGTATCAGTTTTTTCACAAACTAGTTTCTGCTAAATGGTTTAAAGCTAAATCTAGCTAATTACATTATTTATTAAGGGGAGTCGCTACCTGGATCATACGTCGACTATATAGCAGCTGCCAAGAACAAACTTTCCAAAATACCGATGCAGATATGGTACAATTTATTCTTTGTAACGTTAGCACAATTTCGAAAAATGTCACTTTTGAAGAAGCTTTCGGTTGGAGCTCTCAGTCGTGTCTATAACCAGGAACAGGAACTGTGGTCTAAATGGGACACGGAAGGACGGTCTAATTTCAATAACAGGATCAGGAACGGGGACTTATTTTCATGAACAGAAACGGGAATGAAGGTTTAGCGAATTTTGTTCAGTCAGTCTGTTCCTGAAAATAGAACCCTGTTCTTGTTCCCGTTCCTGAAAGTAGACCCCCATTCCTGAAATTATATATACTACAATAATTACATAAATGAGTAGTCAAAAATTGAAACAATTTTTAGATTAGGGAAATTATTTCGGGGGTCTGAATTCACTGGGGAAAATTTGCCGGAGGGGGGTAATTTTCCGAGGGAAATTTTTCCGGGGGAAAGCCTTCAGGGCCCAACTGAAGATGCCTACACCTCGTTTTGCTTGTTTATTTTTCGCGGCTGGGTAGTCTGTTTGTGGTAGACGTAGGACCCCCCCGTAAAGAAGTAGTACGTCTGCGGGCAATCGGCAGCCCTTTGGTTTGTGTGCCTCGTCTCGTTGTTCTTTGTTCTTTTAGTGTTGATCCTCAATTTATTTATTCTCTTAGTTTTGATCCCATACGTAGATTCCTTAAATTCTCCCAATTTATTCTGGCGGTTGAGCAGCTTTGCCAGCTTTCAGGTGTAGGCATCTTTCGTTAGTTTTGATCCCATACGTAGATTCCTTAAATTATCCCAATTTATTCTGGCGGTTAAGCAGCTTTGCCAGCTTTCAGGTGTAGGCATCTTTAAACGTTCACGACAATGTGACCCACCGGTGGGTCACAACCTACTTTCCGCTCAGACGCGTGACCCACCGGTGGGTCACAAATGCATATAAATATTATCCATGTTTCACGCTTTTGTCTGTGGCGCAAGCGATAAATTAATGCATTGTCCGTGTGGAATAATGTGTGCTAAAGTGTTTGGCAACTTTCAGATTTGGCTGTGACCCACCGGTGGGTCACATTGTCCTTTCAAAGACAATTAAGATACTCGACTGATATAAACCATCTAAACTTTAAATCACAGTACTGTTTAGTGTCTCACGACTATCTACATAATCCAGCACTGCCTATGGAACAGTTTCCTGAATAGAAACTTGAACATTAGCTAGAATTATTAGTGTGAGCCCAGTCTTTTACTAATTTTGATGGATAGGAGCTGAAATTTAAATTTCTACATTAGTGCTAATCTAGTATTGCCTAATAATGACAATATACGACCAATACAGCATTTTACGACGTTTTAGGTCCTCAAACACTTTGATTATTCCCATTTTAGAATGGCATATAACATTTTTGGACTAACAAAACTCGCGTACGACTGGTAAAAACGTTGAAATGAAGGAAATTGACAAGGAAAAGTGTGAAAACTTGATAAACATATCCCGAAATCATCGAAAAACGCTTAAAAACTGTGACCCACCGGTGGGTCACATTGTTTCTAGGTAGTATTTTGTATTTATAAACAATGTGACCCACGGGTGGGTCACACCACGGAACAGCCAAAACTGACTGCGCAATGATATTGGGATTCTATTGGAATACTTGAACACATTTCTCAACTTGTAGTTCTTTATTAACTGGTTTTGTCTGAGACTATTACGTCCTGAAACCTGCTTTGTCGTGAACGTGTTAATTGGGCCGTCTTCAGAGTGGTAAAATGTTCCCTGTGACAACGGCTTCCGACAAAAATTAATACTTCATTTTTCAGTATGATTTGATCCGGATAGAAATTAAAATCAAGATTTTTTCCAACTGCATCAACTTCTGAAGAAGTGTATATCCTTCCGTCAGACAGTTTATTCCAGTGATCACAGGCAAATGTCGCCTTTTTGTTTCAACCTTTACCACGCGCTTCTGGAATATGCTTTTGACCTTAGCGGCTGTACCGAACGACAGACATGTTCAGAAGTCTTGCAATGATGTGAACTATGAGATCAGCATCATTCACCTACTATCCTACAAAAACCTTATAATATTCCAAATTATAGTATTTATATAACATATTCGAGCCATCCAGTACCTTACCCTAAAAATTTTAACAAAATTGAACGAGCTAGCACAGGTCCGGGCCAGGACTAACAAGTAAGGCATCCAGGGAGTCTAAAAAGTGCGACACGAACAACGTTTGCTTTGCTTGGTAACAGCAAATTCCCCACACCTTCATTCAGATTCAGATTTCAACTGTCAATGCTCGAAAACAAAAAAGGATAGAAAGGTACCACCCCTAGCTTACTTACTAATCTACCTTCCTAACTAGTAACTGATATACCAGATTCAAGAAAGAACCTTAGTTTAATTAAAAATAAACAACACAATGTAGCCAAACGTAAATTCTCAGTGAAGAAAATAGTGTCCGTGTAATGCAGTTTATGTTTTGATTCGGTGAAGTAATATGCTATTAATTTGTAGTGTCTTGCACAATCACTACGTACTTGCTTGCTGCGAAGCTGTTTTTTGTAACAAAGAAACTAGAAAAGCGTTCACAGGGTAATTAACGCAATCTCTTGTCATTTTTCACAACAGTCCAATATTGTCCAGTGTGTAAACGTAAAAAAACAATATCCAGAAAAGCGCCAAAAATGCACCGTATGTAGTCACTTTTATGCAACAAGCCAATGTACGTACTTTGGCATTCATACAGTATTCCCCTAAAACTGAAGTACAGTTTGGTCCAAATCCAGTTTTCTTATACATACAACAATAACTTAGCAAGTACAGAGAGAAAATAAACACCATATTCCTTGAAATCGTATAACACGTATATAATTCAAAGAGGGAAACACGGGGCGCCTCATTTTAGAAGCGCCAGGAAAACAAAAGTTAGCCAACAAAAAACAGAAGAACATAAATATAAGGTATGTACGGCTAACACCCAAATACGGCACAGCAAGCCAGCCCAACAATTCTTTACCAACTGACTCACAGTATACGTATTCTTGATCATGAAATTACATAGTAGTAACAATAAAATAACAATAAAATACAGAATAGATACTAGCTAAGACAAAAAGAATTCATTTTTTCTTCTTCTGAACGGTAGTGTTGGTGGTGGAAGGTGAAGGAGCGTAGGCTCGCGTACTGATCCTGTTCAAATAGACCAGCATTATCAGAGAAAATATCAGGCTAAAATTAAAATAAGTATACACACTTTATAACATGTAAAAATAAATAATTATATTAGCATATACGCACAGTAAGTGTTCCATCCTCAACGAACTTGTAGGAGTTCGTAAAGAATGAACCATACATCAGAATGTACTATTAGTTAGCAAAGCAAAATAGATTACAGTCACAGTGTACTACTTTTGGGTAAAATAAGCACACTGGGTTTCGCTGCTTATTAAACGCGACCGAAAGTGCGCTAACGTAGAGGAGCTGCAATTCACTGAACATCAAAATATGAATGAGAAAAGCAACAGAACTGGTAGTTTCAGCCTTGTATAGTGCCTAGCCACTGTAGAACACCTCGTCTTTTAAGGTGGTGGTGGGTGGTATCCTTTTGTGCAGTGCTTTTGTGGTGGTTTTTTGAAATTCTGTTAACTTTCGTAATTTTGGGAGTTCGAAAGAGCTTTATACGTCGTTTTAAAGCTTATAATCTGTACATTCACATGAGCAAACGAAATTGGCAAATTTAGCAAAAAAATAGCAGAAACTTTCTGACATGCTGACATCTAACAGGATGAATATAGACCAAACATTTTTGAACAGATTTTTCAAAACTGAAGAATCGGCCAAAAGTTCTTTTTGTGCCACTATATGAAGGACATATGGGCCGAGGGACGTTTTTTGGATTTGGCTCAGCAGGTCTTAACGTTCGAGAAAATCGGCCAAATGCACGGTAACACGAAATTTCGCAACTTCGCATTGAGTTTTCTTGCTACACGGTACATTTTAGCCCAAACCAAGAAAAACGTCCCTCCGCAGAAGTACGAATTTCAATTCTGCCAAAAATCTCCGGAATCCGTCGAGCAGTTTTTGAGAAACCGATGTTCGAAACAAAATAATCGCAGTTTTGCCAAAATGGTTTTTCGGCCAAATCTCTAGCTTAAAGCAATAAAGTCCGGCTAATAGGCATTCCTAAAATGGGCATTTGGACGCTGCATCGAATGAGTATAAATAAGCCAACTTTGTCCTTAACATATGGCAGTAATTTTGAAAAAACTGATTTCCTCGAAAATGGTCATTTCTTGACCCTAAAAACAGTTTTTTGCTTAGACTGACTTAACCACTGGAGACAGCTCAAAGGTTGTAAGAGCAAAAATGTTCATTTTCGTGTCCTCTTTCCAGCAATAACAACCAATCCCATGTCTTCTCTACCTACTGGGAGCCTAAGGCCAAAAACCTAAACTTTCGTAACTTTTGGCTAAAGATACGAGACTGGTCCCAGAATGTTAAAGAGCACGAAAATAGGTTATTTCGCAAGTTTTAGCCATTTACGTAAAGGATTAAAGCCGTATGAATCAAAAATACCCGAAAGGAAACCAGCACCTAGGTGCTGGTTTCCTTTCGGGTATTTTGACTCTTACGGCTTTAACCCTTTAACCCCGTGTTGGATGGCTTATGTCATTCCGGCTAGCGGAAGATAAACTAAGCATTTTCCTAAATAATTTTTATCCCCGAAAAAACCAAACTCTGGCTGGATTGGTCGGCTAACATATTTAGACACACGAACTAAGCGAACCTCTAATCAGCACATTTGACGATTTAAAACAATAAAAAACAGTGCTAAACTGGAGCTGCAAGAAATGACTAAAATTACAGCCTTTCCGAGCATCCTGTAAATAGCAGGACAAGTAACAAACGCTCCGGATGATTTTTGCTTGAAAGAGCCGTAAATTTTGGCTACAAGTATATACATCCAAGATTGTACAGGGTTCTAGAGGAAGACAGATTATCCGTAATATACCGTGCTAGCCCAAACTAAACATTCCAATCATTCCTGCCTCGAACGAGGCATTGACCGAACCAGGGAATCGTGGAAACAAAAATGGGTTGCTCAGTCTACCCTTACAAAATTTTAAGCTTAATCTAGTAATTTAGAGTATGTTCAGGACATTTTGGATTTTTTCTGATCTTTTCGTAAAACGCAGAAATTTTTAAGTAGGACATGTAGGAGGCCTAGTAGGAGAGTAGTAGGAAGAGTAGGATCTAATACTTGAGGAAGAGAGCAAAAGCTCAAAACGTGCCATTTCGGCCAGTACAAGTACAAATAGACAAGTCAAAATTTGGGTTGGTTATGTTCAAATTTCTATTTTCATTTTCAATGGAATTTATTAATATATTTAAATACTATAATGCTTCTAGCGCAGTTTTGGGAGTCCGCATTACAAAGCACAAGGACAAACCACGACACAGCTTCCATTTAAATATACATGCACGTATACCACGTATAAAATTGAAAATAACCTACACCTACAGCAGTACGTAAAAGGTAGATGAAACGTACCACGTTGTAACGCAAACTCTATGAACCATGGCAGAAGCGAACATTGCCAAAACTAGACAACCAATAACTAAAATAATAGCAAGCACGGTTACAAATATCTTGCATATGCCGTATGAAGATTGAAAACCCATGCACTTGCGCAAGTTCATAAAAGTCCCATGCACTTAATCAAATTCATACGACGTTTTATTAACTGGCGCAAATTCATATTATGCACTTAATAAATTGTTATTTTTCGATACATATTGGTTCCGTTCAGTGCCTAAGAATAATTTGAAGTTAAAATGCAATTCATAAAAATTACATATTACACTAAAGTTATATATGCCTTTCAGTATGGGGTATAGTCAGAGGGGGGAAAACATGACGGAAAAGAAGTGGGAAAACATGGTCGCCTACTCCCCAACCATAGCAGGTGCAGCTGCCTAGTATAGCCCATTAGAAAGAGCAAGTCTAGAAGTATACCCTACAGTACCAGATTGGTTTCTAAGTTTGATTCTGTAAGTACAGTACTTGACCAAAGTTGACCTCCCAAAATTGGCCAAAATGCTAAGGATTTTTTTTTTTTTTTTTTTTTTTTTTTTTTTTTTTTTTTTTTCGAAAGTTTGCAAGTCTATATCTAACCAACTATCAAACTTTGGCTACTATAAATTGGCATGCGCGCATAATTTGACTTGCTCTATCACATGGCCATAGTGGTTTTCCCCTGCGTACACCCAGTAAAAAATTTGACCATGTTTTTTCCCCACATTGGGTCCACTAGAGCGGGGAAAAACATGGTGACCAAATTTTAAAATTTTTGCGTATGCTTTAGGAAGGCGTAACTAATGCTTCTATAGGAAAGAGAATGCTTTAAAACCACTAAAAACCTCAAAATATGCCAACTTTGAGCATTTTTGAAGCGTCTAGCTCGAAAATTTGATTAGCAGCATCAACATGCCAGGTTTCATAAGTTTCTATGGTAAAAATGAAAATTTTGAAAAAACTTAAAAAATGATGGAATATTGCAATTTTTAACACAACTAACTTGTTTCTAGTGATATTCTGCATATTATGGCCAGTTCCCAACAGGTTTCATGCCCAAACAGGTTAGGTACGGCGGATTTAGCATTTTGACCAAAAAATCGGGTTTTAAGCTTGTTGTGAGGTTAGAAGGGTGCCTAGGTAGTTTTGCACGCTAAAAACAGCGGAAACAATGCTTTTAAACCATTCTAAATGGTTAGTTGGTAGAAATCCGTGCCATGTTTTTTCCGCGCACCATGTTTTTCCCCGATTTGCGGGTAAAAAACATGGACAAGTCCTGTTACAGCAAAAGATGAGTGAGGTATAAGAGAAGTTTGAATATACGATTGGATAGGTATCTGCCCACGGTACATAACGGCACTAGCGTAGCCAGAAAAAAATTCGGGGGGGGGGAATGCAAAATTTGTGCGGGGGGGTCTGGGGGCCGAGCCCCCCAGAAGCTGAGAAATTTTTCTATTTCGTGACCTTCGTGGAATTTTTACACAGCATTCGTTGAAATTACAATAATATTTAAGGCACAATGCTTGTTTATGCACCTAAATAATGCAGAAGGTGGTCAAAGTAGACCAAATAGGGTAATTTGTACTCATATTTAGTGCAAAACACGTATTATAATGGTATAATAGACATATTTCGCGCCGTAGGCGCGAAAATTTTTTGAAAAATAGGCGTTTACATGCGTGGCAGGAAAAAATTTCTGAGGG
>JASAND010013170.1:0-24956 GCA_030248195.1 Trissonchulus latispiculum
CGAGCCGAATGTTCAGTTTGTATCGTGTGGCAAGGATCGTTTTTGGCAGACCGGAGGAACTGCCAATCAGACCCTGCGTTCTGATTCGTCTCAGTGGATTGGTCGCAATCACCACGGCTTCGTTGTCCAGCGATTCTTTCGGCAGATCCGCGACGGTGAAGCTGAGCTGTCCTTTGGTCTTGCCGATCTGTCACCAAAATCGTGATTCCACACCCAAATCGTGTTGGTCTCATCATCTCTAATTCGCTGATGAAGCACCTGGGATCGTTGGAATGTGGTGAGATCGCGGCGAAGGGTGGTGGTAAGTTGAACGACATCCACCGTATGCTTCAAGAACGCCGCATCGATCCAAGGGATTATCAGTTCATCGTTGTCAACATGGCGACGTTGCACCTCCTTGATTCCCCCGAAACGTGGGATGCCGCTTTCCGCGCTCTGCGGGAAGAGCTGCGTTCGGTAGCTCCCAAAGTGTACGTCTCGCTGATGATCCCGCAGACAAAATACGCCATTTCTGTTCAGCGATTGGTGGCATTTGACCAACGCTTGCGTGCAGAATGCGAACGAGAAGGCTTCCATGTCCTTGAGATCGAGGACGATGCTTTTCTGAGCTCCCCTGCCGCACCTGGCGCAAGCCACCGGAGCTTGAACCTGAACAGACGGTTGTACGATGATGATCTCCATCTTTCCGCAGCTGGAACGGACCGCTTGGTCAGGATGTGGGCTTCAAGCATCCCTGATCTTCAGCGATGCATTTGGAAATGCACCAACGAAACCTATCAGATGAAACAGATGGCGGAATTTTCACCGTGTCATGTCAGCTGTCAACGAGCTCGTGAAGCTCAAACTGCCCAAGGTAACGATCAATCTGGGTTAATAATAATGATAACATGTCGGACGAAATCCAACAGCTAGGTGATTCGTTAGGAAGCATTCAGGTGACAGAGTCTGCCAACATTAGTGCCAAAGAATTAGCTACTGAACCTAACAGTCACGCGAACCCCACGCCTACGGTTCAAATTGAAACCATCACTACCACTGCAGCTCAAGCTGTGAGCACAGTGTTCCTCGTTTCACTACCACTGCAGCTCACGCTGTGAGCACAGTGCCTCACTCACACATCGTGCATACGGAACCACACACTAGTGGATCAAATCCTCTGTACGCTTATCCTGATAGTGTTACTGCAGCACACCCTGTGTGCACAGTACAGCATGCTAGCACAACTGCAGCACACCATTTGTGCACAGTTTTTAGTTACCCACAAACTATTGCACACGCTGGTGTCGCAGCACAAAATCTGTGCACGACTACGCCTGGCTATCCCGTAGCACCTCAGGGTTATTACCCAAGGCCACCTGCTTATGCTTCAAACGCGTTCGAACCGCGTGTATTCACTTATGAACCACGTGTTCGACGACCACTGTTGCCCGCACCGGCAGATCCCCGTCAGCTGGTTCCGCGCCAACAGGTGCCACCTCAGGGATACCCAATCCAAGCAAATTTTGCTGGATTTAGTGAATACAATATGCAAAATGCTTATTTTCAGGCCCCGCCAAGCGATACGGTCGCCGGTGCTAGTGGATCTTCCACCGCATCAGCCTCTGCATCACCGTCTCAACCAGCTATGTATCTGCCAGTCCTGATTCTGGAGAATGGATCCCTGACTCCCCGCCTTGCCCGTATCTCTGGCGATGAAAGTAGTGATCGTCAGCTTTCCCAAATGCCCTCCGATGGCCAGAATCGTAGACTTTGGTAGAAAGGACGGGTCGTCCTTCTTGCTGCCCCCCCGTGTGTCAATAAACTAACTGTTACATACTTATTTACTTTATTTTATTTTAATGTATGTATATTTTAATTGCTATTTCTTTCTGGTAGATTTGGTTGAGGACTGTTTGACATTTTGGTGGTGGTTTTTCTGTTGTCTGCTAGTATAGGTTTTGTGATACGTTTTGTTTTGGCTGTAGTCTTTGGCTGGGTTAGACTTTGTTACTTTCTGGGAGTCTTGCTTTGCTTTTGGTAGCTCTGTTAGTCTGCATTAAATATTCCTAAAGTTAGGCTGCTTTTAAGCTTGATATAACAATAGCATTTACATTGTTAATGCATATTTACTGCACAATGACCAGTCAAACAGTACAGTGTAACCATCATATTAGTAATGTCCTCTACAACAAACTTAGTGTTAGGACGCTGTTGAAACGCCCATTCAATATGATCTTTGCTTTCAATATCGTCAATAAACCGATCCAGTTCTGCTCTGCTGGAAATGAGGCGAGGTAAGGTAAACAGGGAAGTGTTGTTGCTGGCATAGTAATATATCAATTCATCGTTGAGTATATTACTGAGGATGAAACCAAATGAAACATTCCATTTAGACCTGTACTTGTGGTCTAGGAATACTGACAGGAGGGCTTTCTCTATTTCTCCCATGGACGTGGTCTTCAGGCGAAAGTTGTATTGGCGCATAAACTTCTTGATGGTGTGGTAGGTTCTAATTTGATACCAGTTGGCTTGGTAAATCTCACTGGCATCTGCTGGAGGGTCGGTAGGGTCTTCCTCCAATGGATCTCCAGTGATGGGTGGATGTTCCTTTTCAATATGTTCCTTGAGCCGATCTTCTCTCAGGAATTTATCTCCACATTGTTCGCAAGGAAATGTTTCAGGATGGTTTCGTTTGATGTGGTTCTGTAGGTTCTGTGGTCGCTCAAATGATTTACTGCATTCTGGGCATATGATTGGTTGAGAATGAGTAGTCTTCTTGTGGAGGCGTAGCTGTCGTTCATTAGGGAAAGTGATTCCACAGGTGTCGCAGGAAGTCGGTTGGTGCTTCTGTCTCATATGTTTGAGCAGGTTATCATTTCGTCTGAACTTCGATGAGCATATCGCACACTCAAACTTCATACGAGAGTCTGAAATATAAGTAATAATCTTCGGCAACAAGGAATATTTAACAATAGTTATAAAATCTAAAATCTATGAAATGTTCAAACTGTAATATGTAAAAATGTAATGTTTAAAATTGTAATATATACAACTGCTAAAAATGTGACAATCAAAATATGAAGACTAAAACTACTAAAATGCAATCATTAAAAATACAACTTTTAAAAATGCTACAATTAAATATCTTACCGGAATTCATTGTCACAGTGATGTAAAGTAACAAATCTGGTGAAAGCCAATGTCAGTAAGGTTAATAAACCTACCAAACTTGCAATATATGTCTAAACTTTGCAGCATTCTTGTGCTAGGTTTCATAAAATACACCATCAATCTTGCATACCCTTGTTCATTAATTATTGAACAAAAGTTGTATTATCTTTGTACCAAATGTAACAAAATTTTCATTACGCACAAATTTTCATAGTCACCTTTAATTAATTATTATTAACTAATTAGTTAACCTATAATTATCAACAGGTGACCGAAGTTAGTTCATTATTACTTTATTACACAGGCACCATAATTAACCCAATATGTGTCAACAATCTTACGTAGATATAAAATTATAATCACCCATTTTTAACCATAGTTGACCTTAATAAATCATTACTAACTAATTAGTTAACTACTAAACAAAATTAGTTGACCGAAGTTAGTTCAACACATGCTCTTTAAGTTGACATAAAACTTATCACGTAAAGTTTTCCCAATCTTGCGTAATTGGAGACATAAAATTATAATCACCCATTTTCAGCCAATTTTCATAGTCAACTTTAACAAATTATTACTAACTAATTAGTCAACCAATAATTACCACCAGGTGACCGAAGTTAGTTCAACACATGCTCTTTAAGCTGACACCAAAATTAGTGTGATAAGTATTGCCAATATTACGTTATCGCTGTCACAAAATTTTCATTTTCAACCAATGTTTACGTCTTTGAGACAGGTACAATCAAACTAGATAAGGCGAATTGGTAAGCTTTGGGAGACAGGTTTGAGTCCTCAGTGTGTTATTCCTATGAGCCTGCTAGAAGACTGTTAATAGGGAGAGAAAGACTTTTGACAGCTTTGAGTCCTCAGTGTGTTATTCCTATGAGCCTGCTAGAAGGCAAGGAAGAAATTTTTAAAGCAAGCAGGCAGCTAGTAGGGAGAAAGACTTTTGACAGCTTTGAGTCCTCAGTGTGTTATTCCTATGACCCTGTTAGCAGTGAGAATAATTTTAAAGCAAGCAGGCAGCTAGTAGGGAGAAAGACTTTTGACAGGTTTGAGTCCTCAGTGTGTTATTCCTATGAGCCTGCTAGAAGACTGCTAATAGGGAGAGAAAAAATAGTGACAGGTTTGAGTCCTCAGTATGTTATTCCTATGAGCCTGCAGAAAGGCAGCTAACAGGAGACTCATGTCATCTGAAGTACGTAACTACAAATCTTGGACTCCTTAAGTGTTTGTTACATGTCTTCCTTTTCAAGGTTAATACAAAGGTCCAGATGAAGAAATTCAATAGGAGACAAGAAATGGAAAATTTTAGAAATGTTGGTCGGAATAGAAGAAAGTAGAAAATTTTGCAATAATATTTTTGATCTATACAATGCTGAGATAGATAGGTAAGAATCTATCACCATTGGCAAACAGTCAGGTAAATAAAAAAGTTTGAAAAAAGTTTGAAAATGTTACTTAATTAATTCACGTACTTAATTAGACATATAATTAATAAACACTAATTGGACAGGTAAACAAACTATAGTCTAGCTAAACTAGGCAAATACGTAGGCAATACGTAGGTAAAGCAAATAACACTATTACAAATTTTAATACACTGTTAGAAAGCTTATCCAAGCTAAGAAAATTGGCCAACAATGACCTTGAAAGACATCTGCCTGCATGATTAATGACCTTACCTGTATGATTAATGACCCTATATCTCCTCCAAAGATACACCTGTACAAAGAGGTCCCATTTCATCTCTCCTATACTACTAGTATGAATTAATTACCATTCTCTTTCCGAATCTGAAGCGTTTTTATCCATTTGGCATCCGGTAACCGAATATAGACCGGATATGATGGTTTTACCGGATTCTCCTCCTCCTGATGTTTCAAAAACTATGTACTTTATACAGGCTAACTTCAAAGGTTAACTCAGGACAAGCGCTCACAGTTCGGTTCCAAGAATTTTTGGTCAGACTTTAGTTTCTTGACTAATTTGCGTCCCTTGCGTGTTAAATCTCCTTCACTACCGGCTTATCTAGGAGCTAAATCAAAAATCTTACCCTAATGTCGATGAAATCAGGTAGCTTTGAAACTGGCTCTATTACAAGACAATGTAGTAAGTATTAAGGGCATTCTGCAAGATTTGCTTCTGTTATATATGGCTGGCTGCCGATGTTTCAACAGGGTCAGAATGATTAATTGAGCTTTGTATTTAAGTCTCTGGTTTTTTGGACGCAAACTTCAAGGCGCATCGCATCGCAACACGAACATCGCATTGAAACGCTAAGTGCTCACATATTCCCTGTGTATTAATATGTATGCCTATATAATATACCTACGTGTATGTAAATGCACAAATATGTGCATACACTACATGCACATAAATGGATCACCGCTTAGAAACCGACGGCCCCGTAGGCCCCACCAGCCCCGCTGATCTAGTCGGCCCCGCGGGCCATGAAGCGGGCCGGGCTTTGCAGAGTAGACGGGCCGGGCCCGGGCCGGGCCGCGTATTTAGAAAGTGTACACCGTGGGCCCGCATTGGAAAGTGTACTTCATGTGCGCGCATCGTATTAGAAAATGTACAGCGTGGGCGCGCATTGGAAAATGTACTTCATGTGCGCGCATCGTATTAGAAAATGTACAGCGTGGGCGCGCACTGCAATACCTATGCGCAGATGATGTATACACGTAGCTCCCATAATGTTCCATCAGTGCGGCCCATCACGAATGTTGCTAATAGTATACAAACTTGCAGTAGTAGTTTAAAAAAATTACTGAACAGAGTCTACATTAATATTTTGGTTGTAATTTAAAATTTAAAAGTTGTAAAATTTTGTCAAATTTAGAATGTCATTTTGAGGATTTTAAAGATTTAATAGGTTAGCACCACCACCACACCACCATTAGCAACAATCGTGATGGGCAGAATTGATGGAATATTATGGGAACTGGCATCAGCCGAGTCAAATACACTTATATACATCATCTGCGCATACGTATTTCAGTGCACGCCCACGCTGTACATTTTCTAATACGATGCGGGCACACGCAGATCATTTTACAATGCGCGCCACGGTGTAAACTTTCTAACTACGCGGCCGGGCCGCACTCTACAATATCGGAGCCGGCACAGGCCCCGGGCCCGCTTCACGACCCGGTCACAGCCCTACCCGCCGCTGATTATTCCGCAGATATACCGAACTGCAATCCTCAACACCATTAGTTTTCATGTTTACTTAGATTTGTAAGTTTGTTTCCTGTATTAAGGAGATTTTGCCAAAAATGCCAGCAACCGATACTGGTCGAATAGTTAATTTCTATTGAAACACCGCTCTTGCTGTTAACAGAGTCTAAGGGTCTTTTCGTGCAGCGAATTAGACGAGTTAAAAGAGTTAAGTTTAACTCAATCTTTTTCGCGCACAGGGTTAAAGGAGTTAAACAGTTCTTTATAACTCGCCTGTAGTTAAAAATTATTAACTACTTTTTCAACTCACGCCTGAAAAGGGACATTGTCATAAAGTCGTATGTGATAACAGATATTGTGCCTATGTCGATCTTAGTTAAGGGAAACGTTGCGGGTCTTGTTTCGATTACTTCACAGAACCACTCAAAATTCCCAAAAATTGACTGATTGATCTAAAAGATGGTTTTGGTATGTCTTCGACCACGCTGAGTTCAAAAATCGCAAAATCTTTCGATTTAGCGAAATTAGAATTTTTCGATTCGCAAGGGAATCTGAAAATGCTTTGTCTAAACATACCATAAACATATAAACAAACATAAAACATACTCATACTATTTTGGCTCAAATAGTCAAGTTCAAAGAATATAGAGTGATGGTGGTGGGGGATAATCGGGACAAGACCCATCGTTTTTTCATTTAAAGGAGTAAGGAACCGTGTCAAAATAATTTCGCATTATACGAAATATTTTATGCGATTTCTGCCTAATCGTATACACAAAATTTGCATTGCATTTATACGATTTGTTTGAAAAGTTATGCGATATTAATACGATTTTTATAATGTAGACTGTCTTTCTCATACAAACAAAACATTGGATCAGCATCTGATAAACTATTTGTGTTTTGGTTTTGCTACAAAAACGTCTGCTTAAAAAACTCCTACACTATACAACGTTTACGAATAGAGTGCTGCTACCAGCTGCAGCTGAGCAAAAAGTTTGCTTTGCAACAAATTCTTTCAGTCACTTAACTGCAAGCAATAAAAAGTGTAAAATTATGCATACGACATTTATACGATTTTAGCGCAAGAAAAATACGTTTTATCTCAGAGGTTTATACGGTTTTCAATCGTATAAGTCTATCGCATATACGAAAGTTTTACCATCTATTTTTGACACGGTTCCTAACTGTCGTTGTCCACGTGGAATCGGAAAAGGTCAATTTCTGTATATATATTTACATTAATAGTCCACCTAGCTTCTGCTGTACTGAAGAGGAATAAAGATGGTGTGAATTCTGAAAAAGTTTTCCGAAATCTCCAAAAATAAGAATCATCTCACAGCTAGATGCATTTGAAATTTATTAAAATTCACATTCCTTTTTAAGTTACCAGAATTAGTTTAAATTCGTTTCTAAGTGTCCAAAGAAGCAGAATAGTTTTAAACTGTCACAGCTTCAAACTTTAATGTTGAACTAACAAACAAACAATCTGTTAATGACGACTGATTTAACTATTATAACTGGAGTTTAGGGTATAAGTCCTTAACATTCATTAGTTAACATAAAAGGTAATATAATAACAAATTTAAGTTTATCTTAATAAATTAAAAAGGAATAGAAAATATCTTCAATATATTTCAAATGTCTCCAGGTGTTAAATGATTTTTATTTACGAAATTATAGGTGATGTTTCTAACGTTCACCCCTCTTTATTTCTGTCAACTACTGCAGAGACAAACTGGACTTAAAAAAATAGAAAGTAATTGAGCCATGCTGATTTGAAGAGGATGGAGTCAATAATGTTAATTCTTTAAATAGACGAAAACATTTGTCCCTATACAGATCAACAAAAGCCGATAGGGTTCTAAGGTTGTAGGTGATAACAAGTGTCAGATTAGGTTACGTGAAAGGAACTGTTAAGCTACCATTGCATTACTGTTGCACAGTGCTTAACTAATAAGAACACCCCCCCAATGGGTCCTGAACTTCCTAAAAGAACTATAAACAGCGATTGCACAGTTGTTTCAGCTTTACTTGACTCAATACTTTATCCCTAGCAAATGGAAAATTATGTATCAGAGAAATATTACTTCATCTCTGCATTATTAATTTATTCCAAAACACCTGCTGTGAAATCTAGAGCCAGCAAAATTGAGGAACTCAACTTTTGGACGATACATTACATGAAACACTAGGATTATGACTAATGTAGGTATGTTCAGCCTTCAATTGCTTACCGTTAATTTTGCTTCAGGTGCAGAGCCAGTGGTCTAACGAAATAACTTCTAAACTACAACGACGCAAACGTATTATATATGATAAACATGGACTCCGTTGGCAATAATATACTCCAGGGAAGTAAATCACCTCAGAAATATGACTTGAGTTTTCTGGATTCCATGACTTTCTTTCATTTACATCTGGAATCTATTTCATGACATGTACTGTTCGAAATACAAACAAGTTTGCTAATAAAATAACATGTCTAATCTGTTTACAGAATTCGGCAACTACTGTATAGATCCATCCACTAAGCACTGGATACTATCAGTAGTACAAATATAAAGGATTAGGCACCCATATCGTTTCTGCCTGTCTCAGACTTGTGCAAATGCAGAAGGGTGTTTTTCACTAATAACCAGTTGGATTCAAATTGTAACGCAAGAGGCTGACACACGGTCAACCTTTTCGTTATGTACAGGTAGTAGTAAACCCTAGCAACTATCCTGGCTTACTATAACGTAAGCACTTTCCAACGTGTCATGTAGCTACACCTATAGGCTAGGCCTGGGAGTGGGCGGGGACCACCCTTTGGAGCTACATGATTGGGACATCCCAGCTAGAGGGCGCTTCTCTTGGGAGGGAGTTATCCGTCAAACTTCTCTCACCCTTCAGTGTTGGGTTTCCCTTAACGTGTACAATTGTTCTCTCTCTACGCTCTCTATATCTCCTGTGTATTGTTTCTCCCCCTGTATTTCTACAGCGGAAATACTGGTACGTTACCGGGGCTTCGCCCATAACTTGGTGAGTGTACGTTGTCTTTTGTTTACTGTATAATTGTTTGTGTCTGTCTGGCTCAGCCCTCCTAAATTAATTAAGTCACTCTCTATTACTCATATATGCTATATTTTTATAACTCGTATTGTCACGTATTAAATATCTCTACCTGTTAGGGTGTGTTTTCGTTGGTTTTACTGTGCTCCTAGGTTAGTTTATTATTATTCTGAGGTGAGCGGATGTCACTTCCTCACTAGGTCTATTTTTAGCAACTAGCAACGGATAAACAAAAACAAACGTAAAGCTAACGTAACTAAGCTAAGCTAGCTGCAAAACAAAGTAACTACCTAAATTCCTTTTTCTACTTATGCGCCTAGCAGGGAGGTGACGCAGTGTTCTAACTTTCGTATTATAATTTACTCCGTTCTTTGCCTTTCTTCGTTGACTTTGACACTCAAAGTTAAATTAAAAGTTTTATTAGCTTGAAAGTAGCTGATTCAGAGAACTGCCAAAAGTAATGAATACATTTAATGGCTTTTGCACTTTTTATGAGACATGACTAAGATCATTAGTGTCAAAACCCATGAATCAGCTAATAACTTTTCTAACTTCAAAGAGTTTGCTTTAAATTGTGCAATATCCTGCGGACATTGCACCATACTCACTGAGTCAGCAAACTGGTATATAAGCGCTAGCTTTCTAGCAGTCAGCGGCCAGTCGTCAGTGTTCCCAAACTTGAGTTAACTTTGTTTTATGAAATAGCTATCACACCTATGTTGCCGTACATTGATGAATTTGATTGAATATATCTATGCTATGTCATCATAGCATATGTAGCAGGTCGAGGTCCGGCGCAGTGTTAGTGGAAGCTTAATAATGTTGCCCAGTAACTAACCCAAAACGGGACCTGTTACTGCAGGGTATGGATCGTAGTTGTAGATAGCCAAAAGTTAAACCCAAACTTTTTTATTGATAGACATAGCATAAACATATTCAATCAACTGCAGGCATATCAATTACTATGAACGACATGAATGGTTATAAGGTAGAGCAACACAAGTATGATAGGACTTTCATAAGAGAGGGTTGGCTTAAGTTGAGGAACACTGACGACTGACGAATGCAGGAAAGCTAGCGCTTAAATAGTGAGTGCTTACTCAGTAAGTATGGTGCAATTTCCTCAGGATATTGCACAATTTAGATGGAAACTCTTTGAAGATAGCAAAACTTATTAACTGATTCATAGGTTTTGACAGCAAGGTGCTTACTCATGTTTCATAAAAAGTGCAAAAGCCATAAAAGCTATTCATTACGTTTGGCAGGTCTCTGAATCACAACTTTCAAACTTTAACTGAGACTTTGAGTGTCAGCTACTCAAAAATTGTAAAAATTATAATACGTAAGTTTAGAACTCTGCGTCATGTCCCCACTAGGCGCATAGTAGAAAGATAGAACTTACGTAATTTGTTAGCTTTACGTAGTTTGATTGCTCCTGTCTACGTATTAATTTTCAGGCAAGATTGTTTTAATTTCAATGTAAATGCTGATTTATTTAAGTAAAGTTATCAATGAGTTTTCAGCACTTGTGACATCATTCGCCCCTTCAAAAGTCGAAAGTCCTGGTTCGAAGTTCAAAAATTTACAGTATAGACTTTATATATATATATATATAAATATATATATGTATATATATATTCATATATATATATATATATACACACACATATATATATATATATGTATATATATAAATGTATATATGTTACGGGCAGATGAATAAATTGGACACTTCTGAAAGAGTCCAGACAGATAGATAGATTGTGCATGTGCGCAGACAGATAGATAAATTCTCACAATTATCGCATTCTGTCCGGACAGATGAGTAAATTATCTATGTGTCCAGAACAAGGTTGGACAGATGCGTAAATTTTTAAACTAAGAACTATTAGTGGAGGATATTTGTGCTTATAGGTGTTATTTAACTTCAGTATTATTCTTTACTTTATTTTGAATAGTTTAATCATTGTTCTAAAGTTTGCTACTATATTTTATTAGCTTATGATTGATTAAATTAAATGTCTTATTTTATTTTGTTAATTTTATGTATTATAACATGTTAGATCAATAACTGGAACGATATCTAATAAATTCTATATAAAATTATTTAAATCAAGTAACAGATTTTTAAAGTAACCGACTTAAAATTTAATAAAATATAAGCAAATATAAAATTTTGGCGACGTCATTTTAACGTATATAATTTAAAATAGAAACCAACGGTGAAACTAACAAGAAATAAATTTACATATTTACGTTTTATGCTAACGTATAATTATTTACTTAATATATACGTAATACCTTTTTAATGGTAATTACATACAAATAAGTAGATAAAATAATTAAAATTAAAATGTTATAATACATAAAATTAACAAAATCAAATAAGATATTTTAAAATTTAATCAATCATAAGCTATAAGCTAATAAAATATAATAGCAAACTTTATAACAATGAATGAACTATTCAAAATAAAGTAAAGAATAATACTGAAGTTAAATAACACCTATCAGCACAAATATTCTCCATTAATAGTTCTTAGTTTAAAAATTTATGCATCTGTGCAACCTTGCTCTGGACACATAGATAATTTACTCATCTGTCCGGACAGAATGCGATAATTGTGAGAATTTATCTATCTGTCTGCGCACATGCATAATTTATCTATCTGTCTGGGCACTTTCAGAAGTGTCCAATTTATTCATCTGCCCGTAACACATATATATATATATATATATATATATATATATATATATATATATATATTTACAGTTATTTATTCACAGTATAATGACAGAGTAAGCTAATGTTGCAAGCTACATGCGTAATACAGTTGTTGTGATCAAAATTCACTGTTCCATCTAGCTGATACATTCTCGGTCAGCTTTTGTGTTTGAGTTCGAAATTCAACTAATTATGGCTTACTAAAGCTGAAGTATTTCTTGAAATTCTTCCTCAAAAAGTTGTGCGTCTGTCAGTTGAAGTTATCTTGCGGATGGTGTTTTGTCTGCTATTTTTTAGAAAACAGCATCCGTTTGTATATTCCTATGTATACATACTTGTCTTTTGGCATCTGTGCAGGTATTCGCAGTAGGTTTGGTAACCCACAACTATTAACGTATGTATGTTTGTTAGAGCTTCGCGTTATAAACGGAAAATCTAAAAAGTGGCTTGTCATGGTTTTTTTGCGACGCTGCGCCTAAGCAGTTCCTATTAGCAATTGCTTTAAACAACAAAAGTTTGACAAATTCTTAGTGACTCAATGTTTTGAAAGCGCACTGTGCCTAAGTTGCAAAACTGGGCCATTGATTTTTGCCAAAAATTTAAGTTGGTTCTGCTTTTACATCAGACTACTAAATGAAGGTTAAGAAATTGCAGCGCAAATGGAAAATTGTTTATGCTTGCTTTGAAGTTTCAGCTGCTGCATTATTCGATCTATGATGTTACTACATTTTCACTATGAATTTGATTTTATGTATTTGATTAATGCATGGTGCACAATGTATATTAGTCCTGTATATTTGAAAAGTAATTATACAACTCTTTTGCACTTTTACTGCGTAAAGACTGTGCATATAAATCAGATAATGCACGGTGCAGCTTACGGTATAGGTGTAGTCGCAGTGGTGAGTGAAATTACTGATCGTGATCAAAATAATGAAGATTTAGAGGATGACTTTAGTTCAATAATTAGCATGGATTCACTTCTTAATTCTGACGATGATGCAGAATTTGCAGCATTTGCCTACAGAGGGCTTGAAGAAAGCAGTGATGAAAGTACTTAACTAGTAATCAGCTAAAATTCGCATGTAACTACATGTTACACGATTTTCTTATTGTCCAATTTTGTTCAGATTGCGGATATTGGATGAATATACCCCAAATCAAACTGAAACCCGAATTGAAGGAAAATTTGAGGTACTACAATCGTCTCCTCATCAAATTTCTCATTATCTTGCAGTAAAAAAGAGACTATTTGAAAGTAATTTGGAATCCGAAACAGGAGAGACTTATGAATATCCATCTCTAATGATATCTAAACTGATACTCGCCCCTGCATTTTGGTACGATCAGCGTGGCGAACCAATCTCTTCGCCAATTGACGAAAGTTTTACACCAGCCTGTATAAAAACAGTTTTTACTTCAAATATCTTTGATGAAGTTCAGCGATTTGGAAAAATTTCAGAAATGACAGCGCGAGATTATTTTCGACAAATTATGGAAATTGTTGCATTCGCACATAACAGTGGTCTCTCTCTGGTTGACATAAAACTGAAAAATTTTTATGTTTATCCTCAACCTGAAGGGAAAGTTTTACTTAAGCATCGAACTTTCACAAATTATGCCATTTGCCCGCCTAAAGAGAATGACTGCGTAAGCGAAGAAAGGAAATTAAACGTTTGCGAACCTTACTCAGCACCTGAAATTTATAACGAACCAACTTTTCATTTAAAATGTAGTGATATTAGGAGTTGTGGAGTGTTACTCTATACTATGCTCACCGGACGGTATCCTTTTTCGGGAATAACCTCTCAAGAAACAAGTGAAAGAATTAAACGTGGTTTTTACGAATAAGCTGAAAACGATTTAATTTCGATAAACGGGAAATTTTTGATAGGGCAAATGTTGAGCTTAAAAGCTGTGAGTAGACCAACTACCAAGGAAGTTCTTTCACATCCTTTTTTCAGTGAGATACAAAGTGTTTGGAAATTGGAAGCACAACTGGCTACGGAATCTCGAGTGTTTGAAATTTGGTGTGATAATCAGGTATGGACTTCAAAAGTTTTAAGAAAAGTACCAATTGCAACAAGTGTTGGAGTCCAGACCGAAGGGGAAAGTTATTGTAGACCCCCACTCGTAAAAACTGGCGCAGTACAGCCAGAAAACTGGTTCGGCAATACCCTATTCATTGACTTCATCTTCATTACACAAATATACAAGCTAAAAAATGCATTATATAATGTTTTGTATTGTAGTGTATTCAATCGATGTGCCCAGTGGTTTCCTGGTGACCCATACCAAGGCCCACTGTTATTGAAGTCTAAATTCCTGTAAAAAATCCTGAACTTTTGTATGTTATTGATTGTGATATTTGTAGCATTTTGTACTTGTGTAACAATCCTATGTAATGTTTATTTGGACAATTATACTTGTATTATTTGGACACTCCTATATATTTGGACAATCATATTTATTTGGACATTTTAACAATTATTGACCATATATTTTGACTATTAAGTAGTGTACCATGTTTGTAGTGTTAGTATGGACTACTATATCTATTATTGTATTGTGTACCGCCTTTCAAGTCCTAGTGTCAAGTACCAATGTTTGAAAAATTTTTTCCAAATTCGGAAACCAGTAGAGAAATTTTAATTTGTGTCAAACAAAGTGTCAGTCTACCGTAATAATAATTTTTTACCTTCTTTCAATCTTACCCTTTTCTTATCCGGCTGCTGGCTACTGTTTTGAAATCCCTTCGTCGGCGCTTACGGACTCGGCGGGCGGCCCTTCCTCATTTCGGAACGTTCCCCCTACCTCTCCCAGCACTACGCTCACGCGTCCTCAATCTTCTCTTCCTCTCTTTGCAAATATCCCAGAGTCTCTCGCAAATTTCCCAATGTATTCAAAAGGCGCTTTAGAGACTCTTTAGCGATTTCTTCATCTAACGGAAAAAAGTTCTGCGTAAAATCAAAAATTCTAAGTAACACTAGACAGCGCCACGTCCCGATAACGTTCCAGGTCCCGCCATGCCGGGATCGCACCGGCTGCACTATACCACGGTCGCTATAGCTTCGGCAAGATCCTCTCGGATAAATTGGATGTTTATCCATTCCGAATAACTAAACGAAATACAAAAATAAAAGGACAAATGTTACTTCGCCTACAACTAGAAGCGCACAGCAAAAAAACGCGCCTAGGCGTGCAGAGGATTGCGCCCCTCCAACTCAAGCCACTTGAGTCTATACTCAAGACGGCTCCAGGTTGCGTTCAAATTTGCGCGCCCTGCTTGAGCATGCGGCGAATTGACACCCCTGCTATCAATCGTCTCCATCAACCCGCGCACTTCCCCCTCCATCGTAGTTAGAGCGGATAGCGCGGCCCTAACGGAAGATAGTTGCGGCCGTTTAATCTGTTTGCCCCCGGTCTCAGTAAGGTCCGATGGCTCATCCCCACGACCTCTGCCTGCAGCAGCTCCACCCCCTCCAGCGCCTTGCCCAAGCGCCTCCCCAAACTGTTGGATTAGCCATAACGTTCGCCATAGCTCACCAGAGTCTGAAAAAATAACGTCTAATTTCAGCGAATATAAGCTTTGACTGCAATTTTCTCCTTCAATCTATTACTTTCAATTATGATAATATTTTATACAATTCTTTTACTTTCTTGTTATTTCAAAAGAAAATTATATAGCCCTGGATCTAAACAGGTGAGAGTAAATTACATACTCTATGTATCGATTGCCGTTAGGATACTTTAAAGAACTGTAGAGTCTATCTTAACTCAAATAATAAACTACGATTTTCACTTTGGGATATTCGTTTACTTCTTTTAATCTGTTACTTGAATAATTAGTTAATTTTTTATAAAAGTCATACCTTAAACTGCAAAAGGGCAAAATCCAAGAAATAAAGTTAACTTTAGCTAAAACAATAAAAATCAAAATTTTAGACAATAATTTTGCTTCTACCTCCTTTTATTAGGCATAAGAAATTGTTCAGAATTTCGTTGTGTTTAACAATAAAACTACGGAGCAATAATCCAATGTTTATGTTTAATTGTTTGATAATTATATAAACATTCACGTTTTTTCGTATATTTCGAAGTCCAAATTATGTATATATCATCTTTCTTTTAATTAGGACCCTTTCGAAAGTTCCTTTATAAAAAATTTATAGCATATAACAATAGCCCTTTATTTTCTGTAAAAAAGTTTTCGTCCCCAGTCTTTTAGCCTACTAGTAAAGGACACTGTCAAGTGTTTACTCTTTGTTCTTAAATAGTGTATGTCCTAAGTTAATCTATCATAAAATTCATGAGCACTTAAGTCTTCAATTTTATTCAACAGAAACCGTCCCTCTCTGACGCAATTTTCACTGGAAAGCCTTTCTCAAAACCTAGGGTAAAGGCAAAACAATATCATAGTTCTTTGATTATGCTCACCCAGCAACACTTAAGGTTTATTTAGAACTAAGATTTTAGGTTCGCTATCTTTTATATCCTCCTTAAATTCATTAGCTCTGAAGAAAAAACATTCCACTTTCTTTCCCCTACTGTGACTAACTTTCCATTGATTTTGGACCCACTGCAAATTCTGATTTAAATCTTTGCATTGTATGCACAGTATTCTTCAATATTTATTCGAAAATCCAACCCAGTTCTTCATTACACATGGTCTTGCCGACCCTCTATTAGACACCGTGTGCACCCATAATTACTCTCATTTTTATGCACATAAACCCAAATGAAAATCGGACATACCTAAAGGTTAAATTAATGGGTAAAAAATCTAAACATTCGTAGTGCAAATTTCCATTTACAAAGTCTAGTTGAAAATTTGAGGGTTTACTTCAAGACTTAACGAAAGATAAGAAAAGAGGGGATGAGAATTTAAATCGACAAGTTTTAGTGTCATAAAGAAACAGAAATCTGAAGCTCTACGGAGTAAAGAAAAGATTTCGGCACTTTCGAGCTCCTTCTCTTTAGGCTGTCTACCTGTTCTCCCAAACTATATAAACCCTCCCTGTACTTTCGGTCCATTTCCTTTTCAGCCAAATATATACATATAGTACAGTAGTTTCTGAATTTAAACTTCTACAGGAGAATATGTATATAGGCCTCCTTGTTTTACTAGGTGTCGTTTAAAACCCAAGAGTTAACTTCCAAAGCCTCGTGCATTTTAACTGTATATAGTTGCATTTTATTACCACTCAAAGTTAAGAATTTCAAGCTTTCCTTTTAATAATATTTGCTCAGATTATTCGGCATAATTTCACGTTAGGAAAAGGTTTTCAAGTTTTATTAACAAAACTCAAACGTTTATTTTAATCGCTAAGAGTTTCGATTAAAAAGTATTCGAATAGTATCATACTCAAAACATGTCTTGGGTAAACGTTTCCACGATATGCATACTAATAAGCAAAGTATCCCGTAACCTTGGCCGCCCACATACCCAAAGGGTACATTTTTGAAAGGCCAAAAGTATTACTCCTTGATCCGGGTTTAACCACTGATTTAGTCCTATTTGTCTTGATACTGTCAATCAATACTGAACGCAAAGCGGTTCAGGGTACAATCAACCACAACGTGTATAAAAATACAGCAACTCAGCTAACTTAGTTAGCCCTAAAGCCAACTTTGTAGTTTGTTGCAAAGTTGCAAACCAGACAAAGGTAAATAGCGTCTTTCCTCTAAATCGAGACTGGTAAAATAACAAAACAGAAGCCGATTTCTGGGACCCAACAGTTGCAAAACGCCAGTTGATGTTCTCATTAGGGACCCTCGTGCCGTATTTGCGTCAACAAAAGAAATTCTCTTGTTATCACTGTTCTTTCACCACTCCTGGGTCCAGACTTTAGCTTTTTGATGTTACCGCTAAGAAGGGAATCCTAAATTTTCGTTCTCAAGTACAGGAAAACTATAGCGACCTGACAAAGACTGTTTGTAGATTCTGGTACGATATGAAGAACTGCAATTCACTTTGGCAATCCATACATTTGAAGGTTATTAAAAAGGGGGGATATTTGTTTTCCCTTATTAAATTGTGGTGCCCTCCTTCTTCAAAACTGACAACAGAAACACTTGTCAAATGCCTCGTTTATCTCCAGCTAATTACGCTTCTTTCCCTGTCATCAAAACCCAAAAAGCAATTTGTAGCAACACTCAAATTGGGGGCTTCCTTATCTTGCATTGTTTAATGCTCTCGTATATAGTGTAAAACAATGCACACCCCAATGCACTCCAGTAGAACAATATCAATACGTATTGCAACAACAGGTTATATACTTTATTCACTTAGGCTTTCCTGCTTAAATTCTAGCAGCATAGGCTGTGACTATATCCACACATACGTCGCTATACCACATATATACCTTCTTTCAATAATGTCCACATACCTACGCTACACAGAATCATATATATTGCACACCCGACACAACTAACGGCTCAGTAGCAGTTAGATACATAAGGGCTGTTAACCAAGATTTCTAGCAGGCGAGGTGGCTTAGTGGTAGGTTTCTCGCTTCTCACCTGCTCGCTCGCGGATTGAATCTGCAGAAACTTAATCTTTTTATAAAAATTCAAAACAGGAGTTTTGACCTTTTGAAGGAGTGGGTGATGTTACAGATTGAAAATTACCCATTAGAATTTGTCCCTGTTAAAATCAAATCACAAATATTATTTAATTAAAAATATAATTACAAATAATGGTTGACGGGAGATTGCAATTTACAATACAATGCCGGTGTGTGCATATTGTACACATAGAAACAATTTAGACAGGGAATTTAGAATTAGGCAAAATGGGTGCTTGTTCGCTCACCCACAAAGCTAAGATCCGAAATTCGGATCTGTCGGGTCACAGGAACCGGTGTATCCAGGAGTTTAAAGTAAAAATGGCTTTTAAATGAGAGGATTTTCAAATGGGTACATTTGCACCGAGTTTAGACAAAAATTGTGTTAATGCATCCGAAAAAGGAGGTTGCACCTAATTTATTTCTTATTTAAAGAGGCTTTCTCCGAATTGTGAAGCATCTTTAGTATTCCCGGTGTAAACTACAGTGTATAAGGTTTCACAAACATACTCTGGATATCCTCAGACATTTTAAGTTTTATACCGATATGCAGGTCTAGCAGTTGTTTCGAATATGCAGCCAGTTTTAGTTCCAACATAAATAGATTGCTGACAATTAGAGGTCGTAGTAGCAAACAAAACAGCAGCCTTAATATAATTCATATGCCTATGTCAAATTTAAGTATGCAGTTCCCACTAACATTTTTCATATCCTATGTTTAAACGTAGGCATTAGAGTGATGTCAGCTGTCACTGCATATGTTAAGTTCTTGAGTTACATTTTACACGAGTCCAGTAGATGTCAAAAACCCAGGTGTCCCAACCAAACGTCTAGTAAAATCCTTTCAATTCGATTTAATGAAACCGAAGAAAAAGTCCAAGCGTAAAAGAGTGGTGTATAGGCAGCATGAATAATAATAGACAACACTCATTTTTAGAATCTAGTATAGTTTCTTAATATTTAAACTTTTACAACAAAGCTGAAGATCTAATTTGACAATAAATTGACAACTACATGAAAAATCACGAATACATATATTCACTACACTTCTATGCGAGTATGTTGTTTGGAAATAGTTTGTGAAAGCAATTGACCTTATAGAATCCTGCTGTCCAAGACTTTGGGCTATGGTTGAATTTCAAAGATGGAAAAGGGCGGTTTCATTAAGATGGAAAAGGGCGGTTTCATTTAAGGGTGGGGGGTACGAAATTAACTAAAAGTCCGATGTCATAAAACCTAGCTAGTTTTTTTACCACATAGCAGTATTACGTTTGATGCAATATAGTTTAAAGTTTCAAAGCTTTCCACGCAGTGTATCGTCCAGTGGAGCCTTCACAAGTTGTTGTTATAGGTCCAAAACTTGACATGACCTGCATGCAAACTCTGAGCGCTACGTGCAAGGTACGGTACCCAAATTTACTAGTCTCTCTAAAAACATGTGTCGAGGCTGCCTCAGGACCCGGATTGGACTCCTGTCTCCGGTCCCCCGGTAGTCGCTTCTGGTTGGTTGGATCTTAAAGGGGTCTGGAACATGCGTCGGGGGAGCACGGATCCCTTGGGCTCAGAATGCCCTGTGCTGGATGCGCTCTCGGTTCGATTCCGAGTTGAGTAAGCCGCGGGACGCGTCTTAATTGAAACCCGGGGGAAATGTAATGGAAGCAGGCATAGGAAAGATTGATAAGCGTAATATGGGAGTTCGATGGCTTTGTGGTGTAGTTGGTTAGCATGTCTGCTCCGGAGTCAGAAGGGCCGTGGTTCGAAACCCGGCTGGGCCAATTCTTTGCTTTCAATGGTGAGTGAAAAGCTGAACCTCCTTCTCCCCTTCTCTCTTGTAGGTCCTGGTTTCGTGGGTACAAGGGTGCGTGACGCCTCCTGTCGGGCTTGTCCTTGGTTTCTTACTGGTCCACCAGCCCTGGTAGAAGCGCTACATGTGGCAGCCTCGACACAGCCTCGACGCATTTCCCAGTCTCTATTACCCCCCACTACTCAAAATCCTTAAAACGACCAAATGAGCTAAAATTTCGTATGAGTATGTTTTTGACAGCGCAGAGTTCAAATATCGCAAAAATTTTCAATTTATAAGGGGGGACCAGGCAAAAAGGTTTACCCCAGGAGATATCTCCGTTCTGCCACAGGACATGGGGTGCCAGTGCTCATCCCCGGACTCTCAGCCGTAGAGTCAGGAGTGTCACCTCAAATGATGACTGCATCCGTGGAAGGGGGCCGGCCCTTCTGCACAGACTCCTGTTACCTTCCCACCGTAGTGGTACCCATTTACCGACCAGTTAAGGATGGATAGCTGGGTTGGTTTCTGGAGATCGAACCTCCGACCGTAAGATCGGAACTTCTAACCAGCGCCTTAGGGCACTCGGCCAACTCGACTCTATTCCCGAAACCAGAGAAATCGAAAAATGTTTTGTCTTCGATTTTCCTAAACAGTCGTATACAGGAGTTTTCGGGATCGTAGAGCACGAATCTTAAGTCCGTTTTTTGATTCAGCTTTTCGTTAGCTCTGTTTGGCTCATACTGAGCTAACAGAACGTTGAATCGAAGAACATACTTCAGATTCGTGTTCTACGACCCCGAAACCCCCTGTACACAACTTTTCAGCAAAATCGAAGACAAAAAATTTTTCGGTTGCCGTTGGTCCCCGCTATAAATTGAAAAAAATCGAATTTCTCGAAATCGGAAAATTTGAACTCAGCGTAGTCAAAAACATACCCATACCAAATTTTAGCCCACTTGGTCAAGCTTTAAGGATTTGGAGTGGTGGGGGGAGTATTGAAGATAAGACCCCGAGATTTTGGGCTGTGATTGAATTCCAAACATGGAAAAGGGCTAATTGGTTCCACTTAAGGGGGATACGGAATCAACAAAAAGTTCGATGTTAAGAAACTTAGCTAGTTTTTTACCTCATAACAGTATTAAGTTCAATGCAAAATAGTAAATTTTGAACGATAGAGTTTTAAAAATGGTTCAAAAATACATCATATTGCATGCGACAGAGCTAAGCGTATGGGATCAAACCTCATGTCCGGTTTAACAATCAGACAAAACAAACAAAACTCACCCGTTTCTGAAACGCTCCCATTCAAAATTTGTTAGCTGACATGAAGTAGTATGAGGTTGGTGCTTTTTAGGGATAGACCAAACGTCATTTTAATACAATAATTTGACTTCGGGACAAACCGGGTACTGAGATACCAGCCCATGAAAGTAGCCTGCCAAGCATTCATTGTGCAAAAAATGACAATTTTTTATCCGCGATTCCGAGCAGCAGACCGGGAAAACAGTTTTTCTGGTCATTTTCGAACCGGATAAGACCATAGATCAGACAATTTGGGTCGAAACTGAACAAAACCGAAAAAAACCAAAAATCCAATCAGTGGAATTGTACGACCAACTCAATTTGCTGTACAGTTTTTGGGACGTAGACATCCAGTTACCGGACATTGTCCGGATATGATCCGATTTTCGGAAATGTCTTGGGCCAAGGACAAATATACTAAAGTATAAATTAATTGGTATTTTCCTTCAAAATTTGAAGCGTTTTTATCGGTTTAGCATTCGGTGACCGGATTTAGACCGGATATAATGAATTTATTGGACTCCCCACCTCTTGAGGATTCTAAAAATATATACTTTATATAAGCTACCTTCAAAGGTTAACTCAGCGTTGGTGCTCACAGTTCGGTTCCAAGATTTTTTGGTCAGACTTAAGTCTCGAAATATTCCAAAAGGTCACGAAGTATTGTATTACGTCTCTAAATATTTTAAGAAGTCTCGAAATATTTTAGGCAGCTACGTACATAATATCTCTCAAAAGATTTTCGAAATGTTTCGAAAGCTATGAAATTGTTCCAAAATATTTCGAGACAAATCACTAACTTTCCAGAAAACCTTCTGTTCTGGCCATGGAGGTTAACGTAGTCGACCCACTAGTCGATACAAGCAACAACAGTTCCCCTCCACCCCAACCTCAGGTCTTATTGTCGTGAAAGTTTACAATCTATTTTAGGAGACAAATTTAGAAAAAAATCTTATTTCCAGACATTTTCATATTCCTAAACAATGTTTCTAGACATTTCAAGACATTTTCATGTTTCTAGACATTTGTTGTATTTCGAGACATTTCCATATTCTGGACAATGTTTCTAGACATTTTTTCACATTTCGAGACATTTTAATGTTTCTAGACATTTTAATCTTTCTAGACTTATTTCTTGCCATTTACTCGAAATATTTTTTAAAGTCTAGAAATATTTTCAAAAGTCTCGAAATATTTTCAAAAGTCTCGAAATGTTTATAAAACTTTCTAGACAATTGCGTAATGTTTCTAGAAATATCTCGTAAATGTCTCGAAAGTCAAAACTATTTACGTCAAAATGTCTCGAAAGTTGTCAACTTGTCTCGAAATATTTCTAGACAAATTGTCAACTTTCCGGAAACCTTCTGCACTCGCGGTGGAGTTTAACGTGACAGACCCATAACTGCACAAGCATAGACATGGTTCAACTATTGTCTAATAGATAATACGCAGGAAAAATATGGATAGTTCATTATGCTAAATGATCACAAGCATGAAAAAAGCAGCACTGCAACGATACACATTTTTATCACTGTGAAAATCAACCGTCAGCAATTTAGTATTCATAAGGTAGTGTGGCCAAGTCCGGCAGTAAACGCCTTTTATCGTAAACCAATCTGTAAGACTTTTGCATTGTGCTAGAACGAACAGAGACAGTTTTCTTATCCCTGCATATCAGCTTCTGCTCGGTAGTTATAGTGTCACGGGAGAAAAGGATGTTTTTCATTGTATCGGGATTAACTTTCTGGGCATTTCGTACGTTTAGCGGTATTCCTTTAACCTTCCATTGTGAAACAGTTTCCCCATTAGGTTGCAGAACAGAGGGACCATAGTTTTTGGGGCCTAGGCTCCAGAATTCGATACATCGCGCTTTTTTGCCATAGGTTTCCCCAATTTCATCCCTCATAGAAGAATCATTATCCTTCCAAGGTAATCGCCCAAAGTTGGTTCCTGTGATTTATCACAAGAGGAAATAAAAATAACTGAGTCTGTATCAAAATACAGCACTTACTTCTGCAGTTTATCCAAGTATGTGTAAAGCTTCAGGCGAGCATACATGTAGTAAAGGCTGCAATAGCAATGTTAGCCTTATTATCTGGCAAAGAAAAGTCTTCTGTAATTTTATAGCTGATAACAGCCATTGATCCGTTCCCCGTAAAGGTTAGATCAGTTATGTCAAGAGTAGGATCCGAAAGTCAGGTCACGTAATCTGCATAGTTAGTGACGTATTTGGTATGAACCACGCTTGCGCGCTTGCCGAAATAACCCCAAAAGGAATTCAGCATCAGCTTGGCCACTGCTCTTTTTCCTGGATTGGCAGCAACTTTAGATGGTTCCAGATTAACGCCTTCAGCTTTTCCGTACGCAGTAATATAATCACATTTTTGCTGTTCACTTGTGCAGTGGATTGGCCAACCATTGGCTTCTTGCTTAAGCTTCAAAAAGGTTTTAACGTAATCTTTGAATAAGTCTTCGCTTTGCGCTTCCCAGTGCCACACTTCTTCCAACTTGACAATGATGTACCCAAGACTGAGTGCTTTCATTATTTCCGGAGTACACCAAGTACCGTATAACATTCGTTCCTGGTCCGAGTGATTACATTCTTCGTCTTGATTAGAAGTCTTGGAACATGTGAAGCAAAGAGAAAACATTTCCCGTTTATCTTTGCAGGTAGGACTGGTAAAAATAATCTGCGGTGAGGGAGAATTTTGCACTTCGCGAATCCAAAATAATTATCGATGACGTCAAAACCCTTCAGGATAATCAGAGGATAATTATAGTTGACCCAAGGGTATAAGGATGTTGTATCTGTGTACCTGATTTCTTCATTGTCAGTTTCCACAGAATGAAATAATTTGATCGCGTTGGTTCTGCCTCCGAAAAACGCGTCTCTTGGCCGCAATGGTTCAGGCAAGGATTCTAAACCATCTGCAATTATTTTCAACTCATGGTTTGATTCCAGTAATTTTAGAAATTGGCACTGCCAAATTTCTTCAACTTTATATCCATTTTCGCATAAAAATCGCTTTCGGTCCTGTGTTCGCTGAAACCGTTGTTTCAGTTCTTTTCTCATCTGTGGGTTGATATCGTGAGGACGAGAAAGAAAACAGTGATGACCATGAAAATAACATCCGTAAAATTCAAAGCAAATTCGTTCTTGTAGTTCAGATGAAGTCTGCTTTCCCAA
>JASAND010013171.1:0-22617 GCA_030248195.1 Trissonchulus latispiculum
GGGAGTGTGAAAAAGTGTAGTCTCATCATATCTTGAATGAGTGTTGAACAACTACTTAAAGAGTTTTTGTAACTGAGACTATAATGCGTTGATTAGTCGCATATGATCTGCTGACGTTGTAGTTATAAATCTGTTTTTCTAATCTGAATCTCTTGTGGCTGACCTGCGTTTATAACAGTTATTTGAAGCAATTCGGCCTAAAAATCGTTCAAAAATCGATTTTCGGTCGCTTGGGGGGGGGGGTTTCGAAATTTTTTCCTAAAATTTCCGAAACTTCGAAATTTTGGCGATTATGGGTCCCCAAAAATTATACCACACTTGGGGGGTTCCCAGAAAAATTATTCAGCCAAGAATTTGCCAAAATTCGACGAAAATTGACCTTTGGGGGGAATTTGGGGGGGGGGGGGTCAAAATTTTGCCCAAAAATGCCTAAAAATTGCAATTTTCTAGCAATTTCGGGTCCCCAAAAATTATACAAGCCTTGGGGAATACCCACAAAATTTATTCAGGCACAAATTTGCAAAATTTGACAAAATTTACTCTTGGGGGGGGGGGTACAAAAATTTACCAAAATTTGGCAATTTTTGCAAAAATTTCACAAATTATGCTCTAAGATCAGCTTCTGTTGCTTTTCCTTTGTGTCAAGGTTTCTCAGTATCGAGAAAGTTCGGCACAAAGGCTGTGGAAAAACCCACGAAAAAAATTTTTTCCTAACTACAAAAAATTTTAAAATTTTTCCCGTCTGGGGGGTGGGGGGGGTGGGGGGGTTTGGGATCCTGTCTTAAAACTACCTGAAATTTACTGCAAATAAGGTTATTGGGCTGCCCCAATAACGCAGTATCAGTTTCTAAGCTGTCCCCCAACTCAAAACTTCTGGGGGGGGGGTGGGGGTGGGGGTAAGACAAGTCCCCCAACGGACAAACCCGACTTTCTAAATTTTTCATTTTTCAGAGTTGCACCATACACAATAGGAGAATTTCAAAGTCTTCAAACTTAACCAAAAAGCATTTTAAAAGATTCTCCTAATTTTTGAGATTCTAAAACTACTTTCCTTTTTCAATAAATCGCAAAATTAAGTTCAAAAATCGTTTTTGAAAATTCACGAAATTTGAAACTTTTTCAATTTAGCAAACCGGACAGTGGTCCTGTCACGGTCGCCAAATGTTAACTACCGGTTTACTGTCCGGTAACTAAACCGGCAACTAGATGGCGGAACGAATGCAGGTTCTAATAAAGTCCCTAACTAGGATGCAACTCGCTCACGAAAATAGAATAAACCTAACTAAGCTTCCCTAATTAAAAGGTAAATAAGTCATGGCGTTTATAGAACTTACGTTGGATTTAATATAGACAGAAATATATATGGCAATAAATGATCATAAATGGGCACTACCGGCCGCAGCACATACGGAAGAACAAACAAGACTGATTACATAAGCAATTAAGCTACATGATGTAAGCTAAATGGTTGCTGTTTATAACGATTACGTTGATCATTCACGAAAGTTAAGTAAAGTAATTTAGGGTGGATTAACAGTTAGTAAAGTAGGTTTTTAACACAAAGCAAAAAAAACAACTTAATTTTAGCGAAATTTAAAGCACCAATTTTGGTGTAAATTCGATACTGTTTGAATGCTGTGAACTGATTATTTAAGCTGATTCATATAATCTTCATTCGTGTATTTAAATGTAGTAATTCTTTACTTAATTTGGTTTTCTTGTATTAATTTCTTTATTAAATATTTTACTTGTTTCATTGCTAGCAAATTAATTTTTGAAAAGTCTTCAGTTAGCTGTATTATTCTAAAACTATGGTTCTTGTTGTCTACTATTCTACTCTAGTTCTTAGATTTCAAACAGTATCTCTTTGGCCTCTTCTCTTCTCACAAGTAATTTTGCTCAACTTGTGACTTCTGAGGTCATTTGCTGCTTGCTTGCCTATTACCAAGAGTACATAATAACTAAGAGTGTGACAAGCGTCAAGCTCTTAGTTATTAGGCTTGTGGACATGATCTGAACGATAACGGCTTACCCCCCCCCCCCCCACAAATTAGACCCATCACTTCAAAGACATTCGCACGCTATGACTACGTTCTAAAGCTCGAAAACACAACTACTCAGTTGGTTCAATGTGCGTCTGTTGCGAGCTTCAGCACCCAAGCATAGCGTGCGAATTTCTTTGAAGTGATGGGTCTAATTTGTGGGGGGGGAGGGGTCAGCCGTTATCGTGCATATCATGTCCACAAGCCTAATAACTAAAAGCTTGACGCTTGTCACACTCATAGTTATTATGTACTCTTGCTATTACCTGCTTGTGGCATGTGACTTGTGACCACAAACTGACTGCAAATTTTGATGAAACCCAGTTTTTGACAGCCTGTGCCTAAAAGTCACAAGTTTACAAGTTGTGGCTTGTGAACTTTTGACTGCTGAAGCCGGTCCCCTAAGGTAGTCGGTGGTCATTCCTTTTAGGCATACATTAACACGGGGTCCGATTCTGGGGGGTCTACCCCGTCCTTGGCGAGGGATGTACCCATGAAAAATTCCAAAATTTTAAGAGGGTCTACCCCGAAAAAAGCAAAAATTTTGAATTTTGAAAAAATCGCTGAAATTTGCTAAAAAATTTCCAACTTTGGTAAAAATCGCTGAGAGGACCAAGTTTGCTTAAAGACATTGACGCTGTGGAGGGAGTGCAGCGTGCATATACAAAACGACTGTATGGCTTTGAAAATTTTACTTACAAAGAAAGACTTAAACGTTGCAACCTACAATCATTGGAAATGAGAAGGTTAATGTATGATTTATATTTGATGCATAGTATAGTGTATAATGCCTTTGATTGTTCTTTTGATGATTATTTTACATATTCGCCTGACGCAGGGACAAGGGGCCATAACAGTTTGTCTATTAGACCTAAGCGATATAAAAAGTCTAGAGCAAGCCATTTCTTTTTCTATAGAATTTGCAATGTTTGGAACGGTTTACCGGACAGTATTGTTGCCTGTTCCTCTCTGAGCACATTTAAGTCAAATTTGTTAAAGCATGAAGCTCAGCTGCACAGGTTTATGCGGGGGCGGGGTGTGCATTACAAGGACAGTAGTCCTTTGCATGCTATATTTTAATTTTCACGCAATGTATGTACTTTCATAAACTAAATAATCTCAATTTTGTTTTTCTCAGTCGCGTTTTATTTAAACATCTAATAGCGTACAAACCCGGGCTGCCAACCTTGCGTCACTGTGTGTATATATATGCTCATGCTTTTGTATTAGTTTATATGTAATTGTCTACTAATCCTGTTACGACGTCGCTTGCATGCATCAGCATCGCCGTGGCAGATGTAATACGTGTTGTATGTGGACGCGGCATTGGGGTTGGGCTGCCGCGGGGCAAATCACGTCTATGTAATAAAAGATAAATAGTACTAACAAGGCGTGATTTACTCGGGATTAAAAAAAGACTACCTTTTTTCCTTTCTGGACGAGAGGGTTTGCCTTTCTTCCTTTTCGCTGAGAGGGTCTACTCGTTTTTTGTCCGTCTGGGGAGGTCTGCCTGCACTCCCATTCCCCCCACGTTATTCTATGCTTTTGGGAATGTGCCGTCGGTTGACAGCTCAGATAAAGATGAAAACTCAAATTCGGAACATTGAAGGCCGGTTCACAGGCTCAGTTGTACGTCGCGTGTTGCGTGTCGCAGAGTCGTATGTCGCGTGTCGCTTGTCCCGACTGTGGTCGCAGGCTCTTAGCTTGTGGCTACAAAAGTGTCGTGCGACAAATTGTCGCGTGTCGTAAGGAGTTGAAAATATTTTAACTTTTGTCGGGTGTCGCGTGCATCTAGCCTATGAAATGTTGGCTTTAGCTAGGGTTACATTGAAATATCCTGTGACAGGACATCAGCCTGTGAACACATAAGCCCCTGCGACAAGCTACATGCGACATACTACAAATCCTACGCGACATGCTACATACGACTTGCGACACGCGACATGCGACAAGCGACAAGCGACAGCCTGTGAACCGGCCTGTATAGTATGTAGCACTACCATTGCTGAAAGCTTTGGAGAGTTTGGTTGAGAATTGAATGCAGGAAATCCGTTCCTGGTAGTGGAGGCTCCCCGTTAAAACCAAGTACCCTCACAGGAGGACAGAGCCCAGCCATAGCCCCGCCATGAGATATAGACCAGGGGGCATAGCCAGGTTTATGGATTCCAAAACCTTGCAATGCAGAATTCGCAGTAATGTTCTCTTCAAATTATCAGATTTGGCTGTCTGAAAGTATCCTAAACCGGACATACACTCAGTTAATCCCCAGTAAAATGATGTTGTTGCATAAATTTTATTTATTGTTATGTTTGTCAGTCACCTTTCTCAGTGGTTTAGTTTCGGAGCTGAATGCCTGTAGTGTTTTCAATAATATCGATTTTATACTTAAAACCTAGTAAACAAGCTGTCTGCACCGCGGTGCTTAGTTCCAAGTAGTAGATGTAAAAGGCCGGTCCGAGGACAAATCCGCAGCCATCTCTAGTGTAAAAAGACCAGGCTGCGGATTCAGTCTAGTTCAAAACGGCTGCGGAATTTTCGCAGCCTCGAAGCTGCGGATTATCAGATGTTTTTTAACCGTTTCAACCCCTGCCAGAGAGTCTCATCAGACGGCTAGGCTACCGTTACTGTTTTTTGTATTCTTTTATTGAATATTATACATTTAAATTACATTTAAATACAATTGCATGCAGTATAGTTATTTTTTATACCTATGTTATAATGTCTAACTGCTGATATCATCTGTATTAACATCATACCACACATATAAATGTTTCTATCAAGCAAAACACAACTAATCAAATATCAGGTAAGTCAGCAACGTCCCAATCAGAATCGCTACGCATAAATATAGCATTTTCATGCTTGATGAGGGAGGAATTTGTACGAATAAGAGTGGATAAAAGACATCCAGCCTCCTTTTGTAAAACAGCTGAAGATATATGACTTCCAGTACAATGACCTAACATCCGTTTCAGTTCATACAACATCTTATCGAACGACAAGCGTTGCACAGGTAATTCACAATATCCTGCCCATCCATTTTCACACAAAGTCGTAGAACTGGGATAATCAAATTCCCACAAACTTATCAAATGATTTCCTTCCATAATAGCCAACGTTGGAGTCCCGAAGGAATCAGCATAAGAAAAGTCAGTCATAGCAGCATCTTCTAGTGCAGCATCTTTTGTTAAAAATTCTGATTCGCTCATTGTGATTACACTAACTTCACGCCAATTCACTCCAAACCAACACCACCAAAACATTGTAACCGACCGCTCTCAAACAGGAAAATAACGCAAAACGAGGATATTATCTGGTTTCTGCTAATATATACTACATGGCATTACCAGAACGGATGCACTGGTTGCTATGATTTACTATAATGGTTGCTAAAACCCGTTTCGACCCCTGCCAGGAGGTCTCATCAGACGGCTAGGCTACCGTTACGGTTTTTTGTTTTCTTTTATTGAATACACGATTAAATACAATTACATACAGCACAGTTATTTTTTATATTTTATAATGTCCATAAGCATAACTACAGATGCCATCATTTAACAAATACCTTTTATCATCAAATGGAGACAGACCCTTCTTATTTACATGTACACTATACACGTTATGCTTATCACTTCTAATAAAATTCATAGCACAGTACATAGTAGACCCTTCAAAAATTGCAGATACATATTGTTTAAAGTGAACCCCCTTTTTTAACCACAGATTTTTTAATACCTTTTAGCCTTTTTTCTCTGTTCCCTCACATACAATAGCATATGCCTTAGCACGTACACCACAAAAAGCTTCAACTGGACTACCCATAGTGTCATCCTTCATTTTACCCAACACCTTTTTGTTTTGTGTTGAGTGCAGAGGATGATCCTTTGGTTAGTCTCTCGTATCAAATATATGAGAATCTTGTAGCATGTCAGTATATACATTATCAGTTACAATGTGATAACATAAGCTGTCCGTATTCAGTAAACAATAACTTCACATTATCTTCATACTTTGGTACAATGTAGTTATAGTGAAAATTATACATTAAATATTTAGACAATCTAAAACAGTAAACCCGACATATATTTTACAAAGCTCTACAGTGACACGTTTCATAGATACAGCGACCAAATCGTCAGTAAATATAGGGAGTGATTATAACGAGGATTCGATACAAGTTTGTCATGTTTTTTAGAGTCAGTAACCAACTTGATGTGTTGGTAAGCTCGAACGTTCTCCATTGTCTTTCCGAAGACTGCGTTATTAAGCAGTTTATACTGATCTTTCTCAAAGTCACTCTTCGCGTGTTTTCTTTTCTCCGTGTTGAATAGAATGTAGGTCTTCATCCACGCTTCCTGTGTGAATTTCAAGACTCTATGCACCTTAGTGAGTTGAAGTCTCAAAGTCAGGTATTGTTTCAAATTGATGTAGTGAACAATATAGTGCTTCTTGGGGAGGAGGTTGGGAACCAGTTTTTCAACTTTTTCAGAGGATATAGACAAGTCCTTCTTTAGTCCTGAGGCATAGGGGGAAGGCATGTTATCCGTAATAGTCAATTTTTCAGGAGCTAGGGGATATGCGTTGTGTGAGTCATGCAAATGTTGAGGGTATTATAAGTCAACCTCTAACACATAACCAGTTTTCTGCTCCATCTGCTGTTCCAACCAATTAATACTACCAAAGTCATCCATCCATTCAAAGTCTTTAACCGGAATGGACCGCGACATAGCCCAACCATATAAATTGTTGGCGTCTAAATACATAATTCAAGAATTTGGGGAAGAATTATCATAATCGGGACACATGTGATTATTTGCCTTAGCATATCGATGAGAAATCATTGAAATGCCGCCACGTATCCCGGCCTCGAAAAATGTATACATTTCAGGATCTTGCAGCAGCTCCAGTTCGATTCCAGTCATTTTAAGACAGGCGTCCCATCCAAAGGAAGGAAGCGTATAGTAATGTGCGGGGTCCAATCCATAATATTGCAAACCGAATGAACGAAAATTTTCAAAAATGTCAGCTAATAGTAGAACATCCGTGAGCAAGTACAAATCATGATACTGTCCCAGTGTTGGAATCTTGAAATGATCCCAGACATTTAGGGCATGCTGATAGTCGTCATCGTGGATATTAGCTTCATTCAGTTCATTGTAGAAGTATGCGTGTGAAGGGAGGGAAGTTTCTTCGAATTTGCTCCAACAGTCCATGTATTCATAGGGATAGACTCCTTTGCGCAGGAGCATATTCAAATTATTGCCAGTAAAATGTTTTGACATACATGAAAATTTATTCTTTCCGTCCTTGACGAAGTTAGCTATTAGGGACTCCAAGGAGCTAGACATAAGCTGACAGGTATCGATAAATTTAATTTTCCATCCGGGTTCATCTTCAGTCTTTTTTCTCATTAAAGTAAAGCTCAAATAGTTCTCCATACCCTTGGGGATGCAGTCGAGTTCCAAACCATGTCCCTTTGCAATAGAACCAATCTGTTGCATTATTAAATGTCCATCATATCTACGAAGATTGTGAATGCCAACGACAATATCTCTGCTAAGTCTGAGAGCAAGGTTGCGCTCTAAGCTGAGCCACGGAACCTGCCACCAAGATGACAGTGACCCGAGCTGATTCTTCCTGTAGCTCCTTGTTGCATAAATAGCAATGTGTAGCTTGCTCGTGTTGTTGTTGTTGATCTGATGTCAGAAGCATGGGCTCCTCAATTGATAATTTGTTCTGATAGTTTTCGCATTTCTTGATGAGCTCCTTTAAAAACACCTGCAAACAATCTTTCCCTCTGTATACCGTAGGAGTCCCAATCTTCACTTCCTGTCCGCAACAGTTAAAAATGTCCAATAAGCCATAACCACAAGGAGTATGCTGTTGGTATGGGGTCGTAAAAGAAGCTGAAGAGATTGGCTGACAACTATCAATCTTTTCTAGTATACATTCAAAGTCGGCATACAGTACATAAGGAACTCTCTGCATCTTGTGCATGTTTCTGAAGTGAAGCCATTTATCTTCAGGCATCACAACAGCAGTAGGCTCATTCTTCTCACATCTTTCAATATGTTGGTTCTGCTTTTCTTCGGCATAGCAAGGTATCAAACAACGAGGACAAAAATATAGTTTGTGTTCCTTTTTTCTCTCATTTGCTAATAAACGATCAAGGTTCTTAATCCAGCAGTAATGCTGTTTGTCTTCTTTCGACAATAATAGTAAGTCCAGATGCTGCTTCTTATCATCTTTGAAATATATAGAGGGGCCACATTATTCTGAAATTCTCCATAAACGTTAATTGAAATATCGTTAAGTTTCTCGAATTTCGAAATGTCCTTAAGAGAAATAGGGAAACAAATATCAGTAAAGTCCAGTTCGTCAGCGTAAGCAGTGTAGCTACTCAAGATCCGGATTCGTTGCCCTTTCAAAAAGTATCTTCATACATAGCCATACCTTCAATCCACCATGATTAGTCAAATCAACTTCCACCTGCTCCACCAACTGATCCAGGACGGAGGACAGAAATCGCTTTGGATCGACCGTATGTTCATGGGGATAAATAGTACTGACTCTGATTGAATTGTTTAAGGCAGTTTGACACAATTTCTTCATGGACGATCGTCGTTCAGTCTTCACAGAGTGACTGCGAGACGTCTTTGGAAGTGTTGATTGATCAGGCTGGACTTCAATCTTCTGTTTCTTAGGAAGTGGTTCTGTCTGATGAGTGCGTTGATGGATTGTGAGATCGTGTTTCCGAGCGAAGGACCGTTGACAGACTGGACAGGCAAATCTTCGTATCTTCTGATGAACTTCTCGTTGATGTTGCAATAAGTTCTTTTTGTGGGTAAATGATTTCCCACAGAGCTCGCATAAAAAACCGACTTGACTCGAGCTTGTCATTTTCAAGAATGACCTTTTTTGTAGATTTTCGTTCCTTTTATGTATTTTGCGGTCACTTGTTCACGTGATTCTCTAACTGATGACTCATCAAAACCAGAATAACCGGTTACATAACTATATTTTGGGTATATAATTACTGTAATGTCACGTGATTGTAGCATTGATGTAGCATGAAAACCAGAAATAACCGGTTATGGCAACTATATTCTAAGAATATAATTAATTGGATAACTTGCAGCAATTAGATTCATTAGATTAGACGCATTCCGAAATCCGGAAATAACCAGTTTCAAAACTGAATTTGAAATGAGAAAGTTACTACACATTCTTTCGCACCGTCAACTATATAAAAACCAGAAATAACCGGTTCTGTTCAAAAGCACATAAACTGGTCAAATGTCACTGTGTACGTGATACAAAAGCGTTATTATTAATGTGTATACTAAAAACATAAATGCTTAAATAAAATGGTTTTATTAATGATGAGTGGGTGGGTTATTTATGATAGTGAGCAGAACATAGTCTTAGATTCCCGATCTAAGCTTAATTCATATGAAGAAGCTTTCGCCGATGCTGAAGAGCAGGCTATGAAAGCTGGGCTTGCCGTCTACGGCACGTGGAGAGTATACTATATTAGTCTACAAACAAGGAGAACAACCACGTCGACGAAGACTATAAAGTACTTCTTTTCCATCAAAAGCTTAGACAAAAGAATCCTGGTTTCATGTGGTCAATTATCATCTCAAACACTGCGACGGGAAATGATGTGGTGTATTCCAGGGGAACCGCTAGCAGTTGGCAGGAAGGTTTTGCTGAGGCTAGAAGATTTGCTACGGAAGAAGAAGCTGATTTATACCCTCAAGTTACAATAGAAGTAGAAAAAGACCTTGGCAATGGACAAGTCGAAAAACAATATGAACACTTGAATACATAAAAAGACACAAAAAAGACATAAAAAGGCACAAAAACATAAAAAGACATAAAAAGGTCTAAAGACGTATATCGGAAAATAATTTCATTAGCATAATGGAGGATATTAAATGTACAATGTGCTGTGCTACTTTTAACAGCAAAGCAGAGCGTCGTCAGCATATTCGCAAGATTCATTCAGACAGGGAATCAAGAACTTGTTGTGGAGAAACATTCAAGACATTGCGACTCCTAAACAAACATAAACAACAGGCTCATGAAGACAAACCGATGTTTTGCTCCCTACGGTCCAAACTACAAGATGGAAGAATGGCTACACTTTTCTATTCTGGATGGCACCCATTCAGCACTTTCTACAGAGCACCCATCTCAATTGCTGGGGTGGTTTATCGTACTGTCGAACAGTATTATCAAGCCGAAAAGGCTAAATATTTCAACGACTGGACAACGTACTGGAAGATAATGAACACGTGGTCGCCTTCTCTGGCTAAGCAACACGGCAAACATGTGGAAGAATATCAAGAAGATCAGTGGATGCTAGTTGCAAATGACGTAATGGATTATGCTGTCAGAGAAAAAGTGAGACAGCACCCAGACGTGGAGCAACTGCTGTTGAGTACTGGGAATGATGTTCTCGCAGAGGCTACTAAGTTTGATGTGTATTGGGCTATTGGAATGGATATCGCTGAGCCGACAATTAACGATTCATCTCAATGGATTGGAAAGAACATGCTTGGTGAAATATTGATGCACATTCGACAAGAAATTAAAAAAGAAAAACAATAACGACTATGTATATATATAGTAATGTCTAGAATGTATGAATTAATAAAAAGAATTATTGGTGTTCAATGTTTTATTGAAATGGAGGTTACTCTAGAGAAACGTATACAGAGCAAATGCAACTTTTACGCTCTGTATGGCATGGTCACTGTAGTCGGTGTACTCACATTAGCAAATTTTGGTCTCATTACATGAAACCAACTGTAAGCATCACACAACCCACAGCTAATGATAGTATGATTCCTATTACAGTAGATCTGCTACCGGATGGAATGGTTGGTATACGACAAGATGTATTACAACGTGTTTACCCACTTAAGCAGTTTCAAAAAATACAAAACTTTTTATGGGAGTGTTTTAATGGCAGACGATGCCCAATGGTAGAAACCAATAGTCTGTTGTATCCTTACATAGCTGAACGTTTTGATGTCCAACTCTGTATGATTGATGATCAGCAGGTCATGTTTGCTCGAATCGGTTCAATACACATAAGCCGAGAAGATTTGTTAAAGATTTATGAAGTTTAAATTAATAAAAGCTCAACTAATTAATGGTTTTGCAAAAAAATGGCTGTCATAGCTACGCCCTTTCAAAAGTTCCAACACCCTTTCACGTGTATAGTGGCTGCACCTACTAAAGCAGGCAAAACAACGTTTGTCACTAGATTGATCCAGTTTGCCGATCAGATGATTAACCAACCTCCGCAAAGAATTATATGGTGCTACACTGAATGGCAATCTGCTTATGAAGATCATCAAACTACTATTGTGAAACAGACTAAAATGGTCTCCTTTTCGCTGCCGCCGTAGTAGTCCTTTCTGTATCTGCCGTTTCTTATTAGCCGTCCGTAGCTATTTCCAAATCAGCGTAATTTAATCTATTTAGATTAAGCTATTGAAAACTACAGAGTTCAAAACTATGTGCGTTTCTATTGAGCAGTCTTAAAAACTTTTTCAATTCTAGTGAGAATAGCACTTAAATTTATAGCTTAGTTGTGACAACTGCTAAATCTTTTGTGAAATTGACAGAGTATGCTAGAACAGCTGCTAAATCTTTTTAAAATAGTAGTTTAAATAGGCTAAGCTTAATTAGAATTAGCTGTGCTGAAAATAAAAATGATAACGGTTAACTAAATCTTATTAAAAAGGTAAACACTAAATGTCAATTTTAATTAGATGAGTCCATTCTGCTGCCACTTTAAAATTGACGGACCCATTATACACATCACTCAAGATATATTCTATGATAAGAAGAGAACAAACAGAATAAATTCTCAGTATATGGTTCTAATGAAGAATCCTGCAGACAGACTGACTCTGGCGAAGCAAATGTTTCCGGGACAAGTGCAGGGTTTTATGGAAGCTTTTAACCAATCAACTGCTAAGCCACATGGTTATCTGCTAATTGATTTAGATCAAAACACTCCAGAGAAATTCAGACTGCGATCAACTATATTCCCAGATGAACCAAATGGTGTTTATAAACTAAAGAAAACATAAAAACGATGACAACACATGTAAATAGAAAGCTGACACGTATAAATAATGGCGCAGCGGTTCGAGAAGAACGCTGATTACCTCAAGGTCCTCTGTAAGTGCAATCCGAAGGAGAGAAAAGGACTGATTGAAAATGCTAATACAGAGTTAATAAAAACACACATCTGCGACTGTGTGGAGAATGTGCTTTCCAGTAACATTAAGCTTCCCGACAAAGACCTACAGCGGTTAAAACGTCATAAGAAGATTTTGCGCCAACTACGTGATAAAGGGAAGTCCTTACAGTGGAAAAAGAAACAAATTGTACAGAACGGAGGTTTCATACCAGCCTTATTGGCACCGCTTTTAGGAGTTGTTGGTAGCCTTGTAACCGATTTGATTATGAAAAGATAATGGAATACTCAATACTAGTACGTCCAGATTATTTTGACAAGCATGAAAAGAATGCTGACACTGAAATGAAGACAACTATGCGGAAACGTAAATACCCTGAAGATGTTAAACTAGCACTCTATAGACAGCACAATTATCGTCGACGAATGCTGAAAGATAAGGGTCAGGAAATTGTTATCAAACAGAAAGCACCAGAGCAGGAACACATTACGCATGATCCAATTACCCAGTCCCTTCCTCCTCGCTTACAACAAACTGCAGAACTGCTTATGAATCATATAAGAAACATTGAAGACATTAAAGTTAATGAAAAGGGTGAGATTGCAAACAAAGGTAGAGAAGCTAAAGGTTCTAGAATTGTTGACCTTGTTCATGATTTTGTAAGAAATAGACCAACCAAAAGTCCTGCAATCGGTTGGGAGCTTTTGGCGGAAGCTCTACGTAACAGTAACGTACCTCGTGAATTTGTTGGAAATCCTACCAGATGGCAGTACATAAAAGAACCTGTTACACCAAGAAGACCAGCAGCACAAAGAATTGATGCGCTACGTCGAAGACTTCAAACTGGAACTGGCATTGCTCTTAAGAAGTTGAAATGGAAGACACTTTGAATTACTACTACTATTCCCCTTCCAGTCCAGTTGAATATTCAGGTCCTGTCAAACTATATAGATACGTGAAATCTGTAGATCCTAACGTTACCATTGCTGCAGTCAAGAAATGGTTGAGTAAACAGTATACCTACACTCTTCATAAACCAATACGTCGAAATTATCCCAGAAGACGGTACTTTGTGGATGGCATTGATAAATTATGGACAGGTGGACTTAGCAGATATGCAAAGAGTATCTGATGAAAATGATGGCTGTAGATTTCTGCTCACGTGTATAGATGTTTTTTCAAAGTATGCGTGGGTTGTACCTACAAAATCCAAAAGTGGTCAAGAGATTTACAAGGCATTTACGGAAATTCTGAGGAGTGGAAGAGTTCCAAAGAAGTTGCAGTCGGATAGAGGAAAGGAATTTCTCAACAAACAATTTCAGCACCTTCTTCATTATAATGATATTCATTTCTATACATGCGATAATCCTGATATCAAATGTAGCATTGTCGAAAGATTTAATCGTACAATAAAGACTAAGTTGTGGAAACATTTTACTACAACCAGAAGCTATCGATATCTAGAAGTACTGCCACATCTCTCGAAGCATATAACAATACAAAACATTCTAGCATCCGAATGACTCCCCTGGAAGCATCTGATCCAACCAACACTCATGTGGTCTATCATAATTTGTACAATGAAAAGACTGGGCATAAGGCAAAGTTGAATATAGACGACATAGTCAGAATTAGCAAATCCAAAGGACTATTTGAAAAGGGATATCTTCCAAACTGGTCAGAAGAATTGTTCAAAATTGTGAAAATCAGCTCAAACCTGTCACCATCTATGTACCAATTGATTGATTTGCAAGGAGAAGACATTCAAGGAAGATTTTATGAGCAGGAATTACAAGTCGTGAAGGAACCCGATAGCTATTGGGTTGAGAAAGTAATAAAAACTAGAAAGCATAGTGGAAAGAAAGAATACTACGTTAAGTGGTTAGGATATCCAGATAAATTTAACAGCTGGATTAGTGCAGATGATGGATTTTTACCTACAACTACCTAGTAACACTGGTGATTTTGATAGTAATAGTCTAGCTCATTACAGAGTAAAACTGCCTCATCGCATAGACTTGGAAGGAGAGTGGGAAGTGGCACTGGTTGAAATGATGTATCCTGTAACATGGGGGTAACTTTATCAGCAAAGACAGTACTATCACTGTCTATCCCAATCAACATCCAGTAACCAAACAACTACCAAAAAGACATTATGAAACTGCTGATGATCTGTGTCAAGCAATCAATTTCACCCTTCTTCAGATGCCTCACCCTACTACCGGTGAAGCTATGCCAATAGAGTTTAGGTTTGATAGCTATAGACACAGAGTATTGTATACTGTACCTGCGAACAAGGTAGGAGCTGTCTACCGGTTAAAACTGAGCGACGACTTGAATGAAATTCTGGGATTTAGTTGGAAAAGAACTACGAGGTCTGTTAACAAGATTATGTCTTTGGAAGGCAAACAAATTGCACCTGACAGCACAACTACCTACAACTTGTTGGAGTTTGTGGCTGACAATGAGCCTGATATGAGGGGTGGATTCTACTCACTGTATATTTACTGTGATGTTGTAGCACCGCAAATAGTGGGAAATACTTTAGCTCCACTGATCAGAGTGGTTAATGTGGAAGGACAACACGGTGATAGTGTTAGCAAACTATATCATAATCCACACTACGTGCCTGTGTTGAAAAAGGAATTTAATATCATTGAAGTTAATATAAACAATGATAGTGGTCACCCTGTTAAGTTTGCTTTTGGAAAGGTGTTTGTCAAACTACACTTTAGAAAGCTGCGACAATGAGAACTATATATTATCCAGAAAGTATCAAGACGTGGGAAGACGCCTTACTACAAACAGGAGGTGCCCTACCCACATACTCAGGTGTTCCTTATCAGCGAGGTGAAGGGATCGGCAGTTTATTCAGAGGCCTATTCCGAGCAATCTGGCCTACCGTTCGAAAGGTTGGAGTTCATGTTGGGAAGGAGGCTTTACGAACTGGCAGTGAGGTCGCAAGAGACTACCTTAATGAAGGAAAGGATGTAAAAAGTTCACTAAAGAAACGTGGAAGGCAAGCAGTTGGTAGGGTAATGAAAAATGTTGGTGAAGAACTGCAACAGGGAGGTGAAGGAATTGGGTTTAGACCGCGCACGAAAAACATAAAAAGGCTAAGAAAGCGAAGAAGGTTAGCAAAACCTGATATATTCAATCATGGCTAAACAGCTGGATTGGCAATCGTTTCCTGGTTTTAAAAGTGAACTAGACCTGTTCTCTTTACCTCCTACACAAGTTGCTGTGGAGAAAGGCTATTGGGCAGAGTACTATCCTCAAAATCCTGTAACTGACAATGGTCCATATAGATTACATATAGCTAAGGATTCATTCATGTTGGATTTGAATAAAAACTACCTGTATCTTAAATTGAAGATTGTAACCAAGGATGGGAAGGATCTAGCATATCCAACAGCAGCAGGAGGCACTGTTGACACCAGCAAGCCTGTTGTTGCTCCAATCAACCTACTAGGTTCTACTTTATTTGAGCGTGTAATTGTTAAGCTCAGTGATAAAGAAATTGAAAACAGTGGACCACTATATACCTACAAATCATACCTGGAAGTGCTGCTAAACTATGGATGGGATTCAAAAACTAACCATCAACAAATGGCTATGTTTTATAAGGATACAAATTTTGAAGACTTGAGCTCAGGATCACTGAAATGGAGAGGAAAACCTTTCATGACCAACAATGGAGTTGAATTGCTGGCTCCGTTACATGTGGACCTCTTTAAGCAAGACAGATACATGCTGAGCGATACCGAACTGATAATAGAACTACATAGAAACGCTGACAAGTTTGCCTTAATAAGTGATGGCACTGAGTATAAAATCAAAGTAGAAGATTTACGCTGGTATGTTTGGAAGGTGAAACCCCAAGAGTCTCTCAGCTTAGCTATTGAAAAGGTTCTTCATAGCAATAATACAGTTAAATATCCAGTGCGACGCATCAAGATGGTTACTCGACATATTGCGCCCAAATCACAAACAGTGGTTGAGAATTCTATTTTTGCTGGACAGTTACCCAGGCGTGTGATCATGGCAATGGTAGATTCAGAGGCGTTCAATGGCTCATTCACAAAGAACCCATTCAAATTTGAAACATGCAAGATTAGTGAACTATCGCTGAAATGCGGTGATGAGTACGTTCCAAAGCATCCTATGAGAATGGACTGGGAAGGCTTTAACTATACGGTTCCCTATATGTACCTGTTCGAAGGAATCAATATGTCAAACACCGACAGGGCAATTGACATCAGCTATATAGACTACAGTAAAGGATATACTATCTTTGTTTTTGATTTAACTGCTGACAGTGTGGATGGAAGTGCAATGGAATTAATTAAAGAAGGTGATCTGTCACTCTACATTCAGCTACAGGAACCACTCAAGGATCACGCTCAGGGTGTGGAAGTTATTATATATGGTGAATTTGATAATCTTATATCTATCGATCACAACAGGAGTGCATTTTATGACTACTCAATATGAATACTTTAGAAACATTAGAAACCCTAAATAGGGATATTTTGACTAACCGATGTTTTCTGGGTGTTTTTCCTTGTGATAAACTACCAGATGTGACTAAGAGACCAGCCTGTTTGGTTCTAAACACTGATCCTTCTACAGCTTCTGGAGAACATTGGATTGCTATGTACTTTGATCAATATGTGGAGTACTTTGACAGTTACGGAATGCATCCTATCGAAGAATGCAAAGAAAAATATAAAATTGACAGATACAATTATTACTGTTTACAAGATTTCGATACTGTTGTATGTGGTGAGTACTGTATATATTTTTTACATAAAAGGGTGCGGGGGTGGAGCTTTGATGGGATCGTAGACTATTTAAGGAAGAGAGGAGATAAAAACGATTCAGTTGTCAAGTGTTTTGTTGACAACCTGCGGTTCTGGAAGTGCTCTCCTACATCTCAACATTGCAAGTGCAGATATGAAAGTTGTCAATATAGTCCAGAAAGGAAAGCTCAGTTCAAGGGTTAACCTCAAGGAGCTGCCTGATGTGGTATATAATCCTAAGAGATTTAGCGGAGCCGTAATTACCATCAACTCATGTACATTTCTGGTTTTCTCGACTGGTAGCTTTATGTGCATGGGAGCAAAAACAGTAGATGGAGGACTCCAAGCAGGACAAGAAATGGCAAGAAAGTTTGGCTTAGCAATCGATCATCAAACAACACGAAACGTTGTTGTATCCCATCATCTTGGGCATGATGTAGACCTATCAGCACTCTACAGGTATGTGACGATGAAGCATGATGTCTGCTATGAACTAGAAATCTATAGTGGTATCCTATGGAAACAAGATGGAGGAACTATTAGACTGTTTCATAATGGGAAATTTTTTGTGATTGGTTTATGTAGTGAAATTGATGCATGTAATCTAGCTAGTAATGTATGTATATTATGTGATGGCTTTAAAAAATAAAGATTAAAAAGAAAAAAACCGTAACGGCAGCCTTAAGCCGTCTGATGAGACCCTTTGGCGGGGGTCGAAACGGTTAAGAACATCTGTCCCCCTTCAGCATCAGCCCTAGGCTATTGGGAGTCAATATTTTATAACTACTAGTACTTGGAAATTTTAGAATAAATTCTACGAAGAAGAAAGACATTTACAGCTACCCTTGGGTCAGATAAAATTAGTTACAAAGCTTTCCGAATTAGGAAGGATCTTTAGACCATGATTTTCAAATAGAAGTGCTTGCGCAAAGTTACCCGTTGAATTCCCATGGCTTTACTTTAAATAAATATCTTTGAGCTCGCTTCCTTGCTTGAATTAAATGCAACTTAGCAATGATACATGTAACCATTCTTAGTACTTTGCAACTATTTTTGTTTCAAAAACTGAATTCGGAATAATTCAGTAAGTACTACTATTTAAAATAGCTTTCAATTCTGTATTCTGTAATAATCACAATTTCTTAGACTTTGATACCTTTGGTTCTAAATTCTGCATCTACAATCTTTCATTCTTTTCAATTGTAACACTTGAATAACAAATGCACATCTGTAACAACTTTTAGAAGGAGGGGGCTTGAAATATTTTAGGAAACTAGTTGAATGCAATTTTGTTTCTATTGCCTTTTGCATTAAGTAATCACTCTCAGTAATGCTATATATGCTAGAGAAATCAACACATAGCATATGTATGGGAAAGTGACCGACTGTAATTAGTTGCACTTCACCGCAATCACTGAAATTGCTTTTGTTAAATTGTGACAGTGTATTAGAAAATGTTTCGGACAATGCAGCGAATAGAACACAACTTCGTCTATTTCTATTTCAGTCATGAGTTTGATGTACAGAGAAGTGAAGTCGGGTCGAGCTGTTGTAACGTTTCTGCTGGACTTCAAGTTTTAACTGTAAACCTCTGTAGCAGTTTTCTGGGAATGGGAATAATTTTTTTATTACTGCACTATATATACAACAATAATATATAGTAACATTACTACAGTAGTGTAGTAATAAAAATTAATATATAGTAAAATTACTGCAGTAGCATAGTAATACAATAATATATAGTAACATTACTACAGTAGCATAGTAATACAATAATATATAGTAAAATTACTATAGTAGCATAGTAATCCATATATATTCGTACATACAGTAACACAAATGTATAGATAACGTCAAAAACAAGTTTTCCTTCTAAACAGGATTCACCATGATAGCGTGAAACTCGTAGAATCCTTCCGTTTCGTTGTACCGCTGATTGAACTGGACAATCATGGTCCTGTCGGCAGAATTTGTTACAGGATTGTCCGCAAGAGGAAAGTAATTGGTTTTACAGGATTGCCATTCGAGTTTCGTAACAGATTGTGCAAGTTTTCGTAGGTTCCTAAAAGCGAAAATAGATATACATATAGGATATCATTTCAAAGCTGTTTTCATTTGACTTTGGTCTTAATTTTTTAAATTGTAAAGACAATCGTAAATAATAAATAATCACATTAAAATTAAATATCAAATGAATGTATAATATTAGCTTACAATTTTTTCAAAATTCTGTGTACTCACGTTTTCTTGGCCACCAGCAACGGCGTTAACTGTTTCATCCATGTGGGCGTTCTTTGTCCTCTTCAGGAATTGATCAAGTTGTTTTAAGTGTTGAGTCATTTGTTCGATCCACGTCCACTTCCTGTGGGTCGGGGTGCATGTGGACCAGATATTGGATCCTTCCTTTGAAAATTCTCTAAAATTAAAATGAAATTTTGATAGAGGTTCAAACAATACCAAAGATTGTTAATAACGTTATCAAAAATATTTAAGCCAATGGAACAATTAACTATTACATTTTGCATCATATAACCCATTACATATTCAAGAAATAGATAAATTTTTAATGTGAAACTTTGTATACATAAATACCTTTTTCGATATCTCTACGTCGGGTCGGCGTTTATTTTTGAAATATGTCGCTAGAATGTCAAGCGCGTTCTCCAGGTTTTCCATCGGTTCCCAGGAGGTCTCATCATGATTTTTCCATTTTATAAGGAAGTATCTCCTATCTCGTCGGAATTCCTAAAAATTTTAATTGCACTAAGTTCTTTGACTGAAGGAACAATTCTTCTAATTTTGTAGGAGTTGATGGTTACTTAATTATCTTATATTAAATTTATAATTTGTAAACTTATTGAGGATAATGCAAAGGTTGATATTAATAACATAAAACTTACGTCTCTTAAAATAGCTTCGACTTCAAAGACTTCGCCCATGACGTACAGGATGAGGTACACAACACAGGAAGAGGTAGACAGGAAGAGGTAGGCAGAAATGATCTACGTTTATTTTGTTAGCTTATATACTTTTTTCCTAAGCAATTTTAGATAATGCTAATTGGTTGGTTTTGAATGGTATCAATTCATCGTCTAAAATTATTTCGATAATTGCCATTTTCTGGTATTTCTATTGTAACAACCAGCAATCCGCGCTTTACTGAGCAGCTCGCTCCAAAACGTATCTCAGCACACAAACGCTGCTAGACATCACTAGCTACCACAGCGAACAAATAACTACTTCTCCCAAAACGTAGCGGATCTCTTCTCCTGAGTTTTTTGTTGTTAATAACGATTGTTGCTCTGCTAGCTTTCGAAATATTACATCTATAAAAGATTATTTGGTGTCTTTATAATCCTGGAACTTTAACTTAAATTTATCTGATATGTTAATAAACGCCTGAATGCTTGAATGAGCGTTAGAATATTTAAATGTACTCAATTTCAATTCGTCTCTAATTCTAAAGAATCCTAAAGAATTCTAAAGAGAATCCTAAAGAATTCTAAAGAAAGTTAATAATTACGTATTGCAACCTTCTGGTTCTTTTTGAACACGGTTGGCTAATCTTATAAAGATTCAATGGTGATAGTAGCTCACGCGGGCACCTGAGTCTAAATCCAAGGAGCTACCCTAGATAGAGAATGCATCATGTATGTTACGCGGGCACCTAAGGTGAAAAGGTCATTTACGAATCTGTATACTTATAAATAAATTAAATGATACGGGGTGATTAATTAATTCATTTAATTAAGCTATATTGTCTGCAAATAATTAAAAGTCACTTCCACAAATTGTAGGCCTGCTGCGCAGCGAAAACTTTGTCAAAGTTGAAGTTTATGTACTGAAAAAATATGTTCAATTCAATTCAATTGTAAAAAGCAATTTAAATTTAAATGTAAAAAGCAATTTAGCAAACAAATCTTAGCCTAGGGCCTTTTCAAGAAAGTACAGTATTTTTTAACTAATTTTAACTCAATTCAAGCTGGAGTTTCTCTCTTTCAACTCTATCATAAAAGGGATTGAGTTAATTTTAATAATAAACATGACGGTTAAGACTAAGTACATCGTATCATTTAATTTATTTATAAGTAAACAGAATCGAAAATGACCTTTTCACCTTAGGTGCCCGCGTAACATACATGATGCATTCTCTATCTAGGGTAGTTCACACTGAAAATATTTGTAGTCTACAAGTGCCTGCGTAAACTACTTGACGCAAGTAATGTGGACACCTTCTCCTTGGATTTAGACTCAGGTGCCCGCGTGAGCTACTATCACCGATTCGGTGATCTATATCCGTTACAATAACTACGTTGTAAAGCTGGGATTTTAAAATGAAATTACATGATCCTTATTCTTAAAAAGGTGAATAATTTAATGTAGGTTATTATGTTATTATGTTAAATCAGTTATTAACTTCTCTATTATGATCTGCAGAATGATAATTATGATACTAATTTTACTCGACCCAAATTTAGCACCGATCTTCAATGATCCTTTACTACACCTGATAATTATGTATTTCTAGTTCTTCTGAAATATCCATTAGTAATATCTTTTTCATTTAATGAAAATAAAAATATATAAAAACTTAATAACTTCATTTTTTATGAGGCGCGTAACGGTAGCCTAGCCGTCTGATAAGACTCTATGGCAGGGGTTGAAACGGTTAAAAAACATCTGATAATCCGCAGCTTCGAGGCTGCGAAACTTCCGCAGCCGTTTTGAACTAGACTGAATCCGCAGCCTGGTCTTTTTACACTAGAGATGGCTGCGGATTTGTCCTCGGACCGGCCTTTTACATCTACTCACATGAATGGTAAACAGACAACATTCAGTGGTTAATGATATGGAATGAGGATTGAAAAAAACTTTCTGCAAAACTCAAAATTTGAAAATGGAATGAAACCACAGCCATCGGTTGAACACCGGAGCTCTGCAAATCCAACATCCAAGGCAGTATCGGATCATAACTTTTACTTTGAATTAGAATCCAAAATACAGTAAACTACTTCACAAAAACTAGAAAGCTGTTCCGGTAAAGTGCTGGGAAATAATAAATTAGGTAAAATAGTTTTCTATTTTGCAGATACCTCTACAATGCATTCTGCAAACATATTATTAATTACTAACAGTAAAGAAGTAATCGTTGGTAGATAGTCGGATCTGTGAAGGATACAAATCAGTAGATGTAAAAGGCCGGTCCGAGGACAAATCCGTAGCCATCTCTAGTGTAAAAAGCCCAGGCTGCGGATTCAGTCTAGTTCAAAACGGCTGCGGAATTTTCGCAGCCTCAAAGCTGCGGATATCCAGATGTTTTTTAACCGTTTCGACCCCTGCCAGGAGGTCTCATCAGACGGATAGGCTACCGTTACGGTTTTTTGTATTCTTTTATTGAATATTATACATTTAAATTACATTTAAATACAATTACATGCAGCATAGTTATTTTTTATATGTTATAATGTCTAACTGCTGATATCATCTGTATTAATATCATACCACACATATAAATGCTTCTATTAAGCAAAACACAACTAATCAAATATC
>JASAND010013172.1:0-10378 GCA_030248195.1 Trissonchulus latispiculum
TTTCTTTCTTTCTTTCTTTCTTTCTTTCTTTCTTTCTTTCTTTCTTTCTTTCTTTCTTTCTTTCTTTCTTTCTTTCTTTCTTTCTTTCTTTCTTTCTTTCTTTCTTTCTTTCTTTCTTTCTTTCTTTCTTTCTTTCTTTCTTTCTTTCTTTCTTTCTTTCTTTCTTTCTTTCTTTCTTTCTTTCTTTCTTTCTTTCTTTCTTTCTTTCTTTCTTTCTTTCTTTCTTTCTTTCTTTCTTTCTTTCTTTCTTTCTTTCTTTCTTTCTTTCTTTCTTTCTTTCTTTCTTTCTTTCTTTCTTTCTTTCTTTCTTTCTTTCTTTCTTTCTTTCTTTCTTTCTTTCTTTCTTTCTTTCTTTCTTTCTTTCTTTCTTTCTTTCTTTCTTTCTTTCTTTCTTTCTTTCTTTCTTTCTTTCTTTCTTTCTTTCTTTCTTTCTTTCTTTCTTTCTTTCTTTCTTTCTTTCTTTCTTTCTTTCTTTCTTTCTTTCTTTCTTTCTTTCTTTCTTTCTTTCTTTCTTTCTTTCTTTCTTTCTTTTCTTTCTTTCTTTCTTTCTTTCTTTCTTTCTTTCTTTCTTTCTTTCTTTCTTTCTTTCTTGGAATTTTCTTGTTCTTTCCACTAAAATATGACAGTAGCTGTAATGCTCTATTGCTGTTTCATCTTTTGACTGCTGTTTTATACAATTGAAAAATAACTATCATTATACCGTAAGGGAGGGGGTAGCGAATTTTCGACCATCTCCGATTTTTCTCATTTTCACATATTTTGTAGTCCCCATAGGTCCCCAAAACAAGACAGTTGCGATTGTTGTAAAACTTTCCCTATCATTCACAATAGTCCTCCAATTTGAGAAAATAATTTGAGAAAATCAAAATCTTATAAATAAAATTTTATCACTTGTTTGGGTTTCGAAATAGGAAATTAGCTCCATGATTTAATTTGCTTTAACATTAAGTACCGAACAATAAAGAGACCGCTGTTGAGAACTAGACGTGTAAAATATAATCCTTGTAAGTGCAATTAATGTAGCTTTTTCCAGTGTCTGACCTTTTGACCTTGTCCAACTGTTAAGGTCAACACTTTTATATCACTCGTAGCCTTTGCACACAGGCCTAATTATCATATGAAATTTCGTGTAGTAAAATCTCCTGCTGTGGCTAGCTCATAGTGAGGACAAAGCATACCTGAACGGGAGGTCAAATTTCACTGACCCTTGTGGAAGCAAATTTGGGTACCCCTTATGAGAGCGATTTTTCTTAGGGGTACTTTTGAAAGCGATTTTTAGGGTATTTTAGCCATTGTTTAGCAAAAAACAGAATTTTTAACTAAAACGCGTTTTTCGGACGTTTTTCAGCTAAAAATAGTGATTTTAAGGTGGTGATTCCTTTTGGGCACATATTGTTGGTTGGCGGCGTAAATCAAGATGAAATTTGACGAAACTTTCTGAAATATGTTGTTTTAGCATTCTAACACCCTCCGCTCAGTCCCGATTCAAAAATCTGAGATTTCCGGTCAGGGCGGTTTTTCCCAATTTTTGAAAGTTTGGCAGCAGCAATGCAGCTATGACTATATTCATTAGAATGATCACGTTAAGCTTCATATTTTTGCTTTTTATAGCAACGTTTCAGCTTTTCTGTACCGTGAGATATAGCCGATTTTCTTGTTTTGGCGTCGAAAACTTGTCATTTTTGCAGAAATCAAATAATCCATCATTTCTTGAACTGTGCAAGCCGTAAAATCAAACTAAGGGCGTCGATCTGAAGATATTATAGTGGCTAATTATCCGATGCATGATCGTCTTCCAACAGCTATCCCGTAGGCTGCTATCATATGAAATGTAGTTTTTGCAAAAACACGACCAATTTTTTCCAAAGATCGTGGAGCATACACTATACAAGCTGGAGGGCTGCTACTTAACGGATGTGTTCTGCACATATATACCCAGGGACGATTTTTTAGTTGCCCCGATTACTGCTTTCTAGCTAAAGTAATCGCTTGACAAATTTTTAAAAAGTAGGCAAAATACAGGTTACTTACACATTTCAGCTTATTTCTCTATAACGAAGAGCGATTTCACAATAAATAAAAAATCGTCCCCAGCTATTATATGGAGGTATCGAATGATATAACCGATGTCTCGTGAAAAAATTTACTTGAGTCTGCAAAAAATCCGGAAAATTATACTTCTTCTAAAATGTGTTAAAAATACTTTAGAAAAGCAACATTAGTTTCATGGTATGCATTAAAAAGAGAAAATGTCAAGCCGCATTTTGATGTAAAAATGGCTTCTTAACTCCAAGTAATGCGTGAGTAATAATGGTGCAAACTTTATGTGACCAAAGGGAATCACCACCTTAAGTGAAAAAGTCCGGCGAAGCCGGAAAATTTTTGGAAATTTTAGTCGTAAAACCGATTTTTTGGGCAATTTTCTTACCCCTTGTGGCCAATTTTGTTACCCCTTGTGGGAGCAATTTCGCGACCCCTTGTGGGCGACTTCGCCGAGGGGGGGGGGGAATTCCCCCCCTTGTCCACCTGTGGGACAAAGACATATCTAGTGCATTGTCCGGACAGACTAATGCTCTGTCTGCGCTAGGTCTTAGTCCGTGACATATACATCCGTAAATTATTGGCCTTTTCCGCTTCTATTTAGGTTTAATTGAATCTTTTATTCATTTTCTATTTCGAATCCACAGAGGTGTCTCAACCCAGCTGTTTCAGTGCAGTCGCTGTTGTCACTAAGGACGTGGATGCCGGCGTCCAGTCTCTCTCTGTCACAGGTCAGTTCATTCGTTTTCTTTGATCCGCCGTGCTAAGATAAAATATTCACAATTGATTAACTGTAAACAAAATTGGTAATTACTTAATAAGAGTGCAAATGCACGGCAATAAAAGCTCATTTCGCAGCTCATTTCAAAGCTATTTTGAGGCGAAGTCCCAAATCTGGCGAAACCAAGTCTTAGCGAAATGAAGCCAAAAATTAGCGATATTTTGCGATATCTGCTTTTGCGATATTGCCTAAAACTCGCTGTGAAATGAGCTGCGCTGTAACCTTCCCGAGCAATGCAACAGTGTGTGTATAACGTTTGCTACTTTCGTAAGTTGTGTTGACTGTTAAAGGTGACTGCCTTTTTTGTTGCTTTGTTGATACAAGTGGCGGCTTTGGCGACCTCATTGCCAGTATTTTTCAAAGCTGACTCCCAGTCCGCAGCAGTTATGTCTAGTCGAAACTGAAAGAATCTTCCGAGTTCACCATGAATCTGTGCCCACAGTCACGTTTGAATTTTCCATGACATCTGTTAATAGCTTATTAGCTCCTGCTGGGACCCATTGGTATAAAACCTACCTAAAACTATTTCAGCCATTTTTCTTGTGCCTACCCGGAAAGCTTACATTGGCTCAACACTTGATCCCCTCTTTTTCACAAAATCTTGATACCTAACATCGATTAGAAGGCGAACAGAACAGCAAAATCGAATGGCTTGCTATACTGAACAGTCACTGTTTAGGTGAGCTGTAATCTTAATGAAACCTGGTGCCTGTGTGCTGCAGTGAAGCAACAAAATTCAGGAAGTTCAGAGTAGTTAAGCGTCTGCCGGAAGAACTGAAATGTGAGCTGTTGCTAATTTATCTGTAAATATGTGAGGGTGTTTTCTCTGTATATAGCGTTCCACAATCACTTCTTTTACTCCAATGGCTCTTTTTAACTTTCTCCTTATTTTTGAAAGACTCGACAGAGCCTGCTTCGTTCAACTAATATAATAGTAATTCTAAAAAGCCGCTTTGGAATTGGAAGAAAAAATATTTTGAAAGTACGATTCTTCCTAATATTTATAGGTTTCATGAGACCTTGGTGTACATTAAAATTAAATACAAGAGTAGTTTTATGCTGTCTGTCGAGCTTTTGTTTCCGATTGTTGCCATTTTCTTGCGCGTACCAGGATAGTTGACTCAGACTCTACGCTTGACCCCCACCTCCTCTTTTTCACAAGATCTTTCTACCTGATATCAAGTAGAAGGTTTTTCATGCTTCCGTGACTAATTGGTGTGGTAATTTATAGGATCAGCGGTCGAAACTAGAAACGAGGAGGCACCGAAATCTGGCAGTTCAACTGGCACCTTTATGGATTCAGGTGATGCCGATACCATATATTAACAAGGGTACCGATTCCTGAGGGGTCCTGTACCAGTTTTAGGCCAAATTTTACCTGCCCTTTTACCTTATCCCAAATTTGGGGGGAGGGTTCAAGCAGAAAAGTTTCTTGAAAAATTACAATTTTTGCAAATTTTAAGCAAAATTAGCTATTTTGCAGCCATTTTAGCGCAAAATAAGCAGCAGTTTTCTGCGATTTTTTGGAAATTTTTCGAAATTCCAAAACTTTTTGGCTATTTTTGGCTGAAAGTTTTATTATTTATTAATTTTTATTTTGATCTGCCTTTTCTGGCACTGTCCCTTGTCCCTTGGCCCTGATTTTGCTAGCCCTTATACCGAACTTCCAATTTTTGAGGGGTTCCGTACCCCCCCATAACCCCCCCCCCCCTTGTTAAAGTGTGGCCGATACCATTGGACATGGCCCGACTGGTCGGTACTTTGTATTTGTGTCCGTTTTCCGTCTTATATTTTACCTTCATGAACAGCAGCAGCAGCCACCCATCCCGTGAAAATATCATTTTCATAAATTTCGTCCTTTGCCCATAATCCTTAAGAGTAACCCTCTTTTCATTTTACTTTAATAGCATTTTTGTTTTGTTTTACAATGTTTGAGGATATCGCGGTTTGTATGCGGTCTGAAAACGCGTCCTTTAATTTTTTGCTTTCAACAATATCCATTAATATGTACACCTGCGAACGGTAGGCAGCCTGTCGAATCCGAATTTTGGATTGCATGAAAAACTTATTTAGTCTGTCCTCTGGAAGTTGACCTGTCATAGTCTTTATAAAGTCGACACTTTCTTGTCCATTTTTTAATGTTTGGAACAGCACAAACCGAATTGCCAGCAACACACTGCTAAGGTGCATAGAGCTGTAATCTTTATGAAACCTGACGCCTGGGTACGACTCCACCTGACTTTCGTTCTTATACTAAGAACCCCTCTGGCGGAAGTAGGCCTGTTCTTCCAGATGCCGGCGCGCCGCCAGCAAAACTCCAGCATCCTCAACGGGTGCTGCAGGTTGTAGGGTGGGCAGGCCCAACCATTTCTGTTGGGCCGGCGTCAGAAGGGGGTACCGCCGGTATTGGCGGTAAAAGTCAAGAATCCTTGACTTTTCTGCCTGGCTGACCGAAGCGCCTGCTTCGTCCGGTGTGGGCTCACGTGGCGGTAAATACCCATACCGCTCAACGTGGGTCCGATTTCCGTCCATAAGCCGGCCCAACTCATCAGCCCGATGAGTAAAATCGGTCCTCCAGGCGCAGACAGACGACTGGGCGGAAGACCGCCCCGGGTTTTCGGAGCCAGGCGGGTTGGCCACTGCCCCCGCTTGAGGTGCAGATTCCTCTATGACCGAGGAATCCGCCGGATCAGCTGCCAGATCCGGGTTTGAAGGCTGCTCGCCCCCGTCCGCGGGGACATCTGCCTGAGCGGAGGACTCAGAGGTTCCTGGGTCCTCCCTTTGAGCAGCCGCCTGGTTTCTAGTTAGCATTTTTGGTCTAACCTAAATACGTATGAAACTGGTCTAAAGTTAAAATTAGTACGTAGATGAGATCTAGTGTGAGAAAATTACCCCTGAAAACCCGAAATTAGATAAGAAAAGTTGGTAAAAAGTACTGGCTTTGGTTAAAAACTGGTTGACAAAATTACACAGAAATGCACAATAACCTGATTAATATTGGCCGCAAAATGTACGTATCAACAAGAAAATTGGAAAATACGCACAAAAATGGCCCAAAATACGACAAAAAATACGTAGAAATTACCAACAATATACCCTGATTTACGCCAAAAATACGTACGTATCCTTCAGAAAATGGCAGGGACACGCAGTAAACAGGCCGAAATTTTTGACAAAATTACGACAGTAATACGACAAATACCCACAAATACCAGGAAGACCCCGAAATATAACCAGAAATGTGAGAAAAAGTAATTAGGACCCCCGAGAAAAATTAGGAATTTTACCCCCAAATTTGACGAAATTTACACAATATGACGAGACAAATACAAAATAACCCCCAAATAGTACGTACAGGATTTTTCCTAGCCCGGAAAAATACCTAGTGGGCCTGGATTTTTCTAGTTCCAGAAAAATCGAAAATATTTTCCTGTTTCCGGAAAATATTTTCCCCACAAAATATACAAAAAAACGTACGTAAAATTCACAAAAATTGGCGAGGTGGAGGCCGAAACTGGCAGCCTATTGTAAAGTTTTGGCCCCAGAGACTGGTAAATGGGCGACCAAACTACTTTACGGGGTGCTGTGCGCTTGAGGCTGGATACGCAACCTGGACTTGGAGATAGTTCCAAGCCGACCTCGACAAGCCTCGCCAATAAGAACCAGAATAAGTGAAACTTAAAGCTCACTCTCAACTAAGTTACCCCAAAGTCCTAGTCCCTATGTACCCCTACTTACCGAACTAAAATAATCTGAACTTAGCTACAAAACAATAGGCCAAGTGGCCGTATTACAATATTTACTTTAAAGGAGGAGGGGGGTATAGCAGATATTAAACACACTTGACACTTACAGAGTTGAAATCCAGGACTTGACAGAAAATATAAACATGATTGGCAAGAATAGAAATACAATATATAAATAAACGAATACAGGTAAGCACCGTCAGATGGGATTTCCGGGGTCCCCCTCGACCTATCACCAGATCGACTAGGCTATTTACTCCTCTAGACCGAGTTTCAATAGCAAGGGATCCCGCCCAAAGTAGAATAATACACGAAGTGGAATTTTGGATTAGCGAAAGAAAGCGTTTTGCAAACCCGACTGACCGGCATAAAAGAATCCCAAAGACTGACTAACTGGGCGGAAAGTCATCAAAAGAAACGTGCAATCATGCGATCACACGTGACTGGCAAAATGGCAAGAATGGCAAAATGTGCTATAAATCGTTTATTTTCCCTCCGATTTGAATGAAAACAATGACCATAACATTTGTATATCAAAATTTATTGCAAAATTTGAATTTTCAAGAAAGTTTTTGAATATTTTCGATTTGGACCCATAATTTTCAGGCCCCGGCCCCGGTAGTGGCGGCTCCGGTGCAGAGTGCACTTTCTTTTTAGTGAAGAAATGCCGTCTACAGCATCAACCTCGCTTTATCAGCCAGATAATAATCATTCTTGGGCCTCTGCTGTGGACATTTTAGCCATGGAACTGTATTTTCGGTTAGCCTGTGTGGATCATGCTGATCTGGACTAGGACGATAAGCTCAAGCTGCCGGTGAATCGGGCTGGAAACCTGGCAAATATACGCTGGTTTAGGCCAGAAATCCATTGCCTTTGCTACGGATCGTGAACATGCCATGTGCCTCACAGTTTTCCGTCGTCTACGGGATCGTTGGCAAATTCCCCTGGATAAGATTGGACGATTTTTTATGGTACTTTTATGTTTATGATTAAAATGAGTTTGCCACTTGTAGTGGGAAAGGATTTGGTTGTTAAGAGAGTCACGTTATGCAAATCCTTTAATGCTAATGACTTTTACGTAAATGGTTTCTATGTTACTGGTTGACTAATTAGTAATTATATGCAAGGTTTTCTGTCTGCAATGTTGAGTCCCCTGCCTGAATTAGCTTTCTTGACGATATCCTGAGATAACGAAAGTGGGGTATCCTCCCTAGGGAGGAGGAAGTGGGGGCTACTGAAATGTGTGGGGGGCGAGCCTAAGGTATAAATTTACTTGGTTTTAGCTAATAATTAGCATTTTTAAGTAGGAATGCAAAGGAGCCTGGCCCCTCATCGAGTCCAGGCGCCAGTGGTCAGGCCCCGGTCCTCACCGGGGACAGAACTTAGAAAAATTCGAAAATTTTTAATTACCAAAAATTTCGAAAGTCAAAAATATGTCGTGTCGCAATTCGCATACTTTGATTTTCTGTGGGGAAAGGTTCCCTGCCGATACACTCACTCCCTAATTTCTCTAGTTTAACTTGCTATGTTCCACTAAGTTCTTTTTCTGAGTCAGCTTTGTACGTTTTCTATATTAGTCTTATTCATATGCGCTCACTAAGGTGAGCAGAAGCGCAATAAAATGCGAAATGTAAGATATTGTTTGGCCGCTATAGACTTTTTGCTGAACCATTACACTAATGGTTAAACTACAATAGCTTTTCTAATCGTGTTGAAGCGTGTATATGCATACATCTAGACTTTTAATTTCAAATATGCAACTTAGTTCCTACTCTAAACAAATGCTTCCCGTTTTTATTTAATGCTGATGCATGCATACAAAACAGTGTAGCTAGCAAAGGTGCAGGTGGTCTGTACAAATATGCAAATTACCACCTAAAGTTTTCTCTGCACTCCAAAAAACACATACGTGCTCTCCGCTGTGGAGATACGTATATATGTGAAAACATATGCATTCTGTTGTACAGGTTAGGTTAAGAGAATATCTTTCTCACATCTCGCTGCGAAAATGGACAATGCAATATGGATATATGTATAATATGCGTAATGTGACCACTTAAACTACAAGAGAGGGTAGTATTGAGGCTGTCGGCTATTTTCTGTGAAGAATTTACGTTACACACTGTAAAGATCTTCTTTGAGTTAACTTTACACCATTTTATATTAGTCTGATACATATTCGCGAACTAAGGTGGGCTAAAGGTGGAAGGGGGGTGTAATATACTATTTCGCCGCAATATAGTTTTTGATAAAGCAATACAATAATAATACCTACTCTTATGTTAACTACCGGTTTACTGTCCGGTAACTAAACCGGCAACTAGATGGCGGCACGATAGCAGGTTCTCAATAGTCCCTAACTAGGATGCAACTCGCTTCAAGGAAATAAAAAGGTCCTAACTAAGCTTCCCTAATTAAAAGATAAATAAGGCATAGTATTTACTGAAGAACTTACGGTGGATTTAATGGACATAATAAATGGCGGAATAGCAATACAATGAATGGCACTATTGGCCGCAACACGTACCAAAGAAATAACCAGACTGATTACATAAGCAATTAAGCTACGCAACAGTAACAGTACAAAATCAATTACTGTACAGTACAAAGAAAAGAAACAATAACAAATTAACTACAGATTCATAGATTCAACAGACAGTTATAATGAGCAGAACAGAAACTACCGTATCAGTACAATCCATTCTACAGTTGAGTATAACTCAACTCTTGGACCTTGGCATAAATGCCCTTAGCATCAATGAATTGCATTTCCGAGATGGTAGTTTAAAACAAACAAATTTCAACGTAAACAGACAACCCAAAATAAACCCTAAATAAACCTAACTTAAAGATCCATAATAAGAAAAATTCAAGAATTTAGTTTGTCCGAAAGATAGCAAATTTCAAAGTAACCTAAACCCTCACAACTAAACCACAGATACAACTACAGCTAATATCAATTTACATATTCATCCCCTGGCGAAAAATACGAGTACCTAGGAGTAACAAACACAAAAACAACACAAATCCTTGACAAAACCAAAATAGTTCCAAAGACTATACAAAATCAAAGCTAAGTACACAAAGAAAGATAGACAGAAAGAGAAAATAACTAACAAACTACGTACTAACAAACAAAATATAAAGCACAAAATTTAAAGACAAAAATCAAAAAGGCAAAATACTATGGCAGTTAAAGTGACAGTTCTTTGACATGCTGGCCGATTGTGTGCCTTGACTCTTGAGCAGTTGGGCACCGTTGGAATGCACCGTAAAGATTGAATAGAGCTGCACAGCTGAAAAATAAAGCATTCACAACGACAAAAATACTCGTATTAAACTAAGAGATTCAATACCTTTTAAAGATAGAGTCGATAGAAAAGAGAAAAGATAGAGATAGAAAAGAGAAAAGAAAAGAATTTCTATATTTTTACAAAATCAAATTTTTACAAATGACTAAAGCTTCACTCAAAAAACTACTTAATTACACCAAACACATAAATACATCTTGAGTAACCTTTTTGTCCGAGCTTTTAAAACTAAATTCAAGATAGAAAAGAAAAGAAGGTTTACAAAAGATAAGAGCTACTTTACACCGAAATGGCTTGAGCTGAAGTAGGTGTTAAAATAAAGATAAAGAATAAGAATACTGCTCTAATCTACTGCCAAAAATTACAAAGCATCTTATAAAATACAGTGAAAAATACATAAGTAAACATAACATAATTAAGATTAAAGAAGCTTTAGAACTGATTAACTAGAAATTCAAAATTCAAAAGTTCACAATTCAAAATGCAGAATTAGCTTGCTG